>PVHY01014863.1:0-37366 GCA_004024945.1 Uropsilus gracilis | reverse complement strand
TAATTTTTTTTTTTTTTTTTTTTGAGACTAGGTCTTGCTATTTTTGCCTGTGGAACCGCAGGCTCTCGTTGCCCGGGGTACTACAGACTCAAGCAATCCCCAGCCTCAGCTTCCCAGGTAGCTGGGATGACAGGCGTGCACCATCACGCCCAGCTATTTTTTTTGGAACTAGGTCTCGCTACGGGCCCCAGGCGGGACTCGAACCGCGATCCCTAAGCCCCGGCCGCTTCATAGGCTGAAGCTTACAAGCACGAGCCACCGTGCCCGGCTTCTTTGTTTAATTTTTGGGAGCTGTATCTTTCTAAGAATCTATCCATCTCATCCAGGTTGTTGTATTTATTTCCACATAGTTGTTCATAGTAATCTCAAATTATCTTTTGGATTTCTTTTGTGTCTGTTGTAATTTCTCCTCTTTCATTTGTGATTCTGTTTACTAGGATTTTCTCTCTTCTTTCCTTTGTGAGCTTTGTAAAGGGGCTTATCAATTTTATTTATTTTTTCAAAGAAACAGCTTTTGGTTTTGTTGATCTTTTGGATAGTTTTTTTGGCTTCTAGATTGTTAATTTCTTCTTTTATTTTAATTAATTTATTTTAATTATTTAATTTATAATAATTAATTAAATTATAATTTAGTTAATTTATTTTAATTATTTTAGTTGTCTTCTGCTGGATTTTGGGGTTTTTTTGTTGCTCTTTCTCTAATTTTTCAAGTTGGTAGATTAGGTTGGGGTTTTTTTTTGGTTATTTTCTTGCTTTTTGATATGGGCCTGTATTCCTATGAACCTTCCTCTTAGATATGCTTTTGCCGCATCCCAGACATTTTGGAATGCTGTGTCTTCTTTGTAATTTGTTTCAAAGTAAGTTTTAATTTCTTCTTTGATTTCTTCAGTTACCCATTCTTCCTTTAGAAGCATGTTGTTCAGTCACCAAGTGTTAAGTGCTCTTCCAGTTTCCTTTTCATATGTTGATTTCTAGTTTGATGCCCTTATGGTCTGAAAAAAAAGTTGGTATTCTTTTAATCTTTGTGTATTTATTCGTGTTTGCCTTGTGACCTCCTAGTATGTCATCAATTTTACAAAACGATCCATCTGCATTTGACAAGGTGTATTCTGTTCCTTGTGGGTGTAGCATCCTGTAGATATCTATTAGGCCCATTTTGTCTAGGTCTTCTTTTAAGGCTTTTGTCACCTTGTGTAGTTTTTGGTTTTTTGATCTGTCCTTTGTTGAGAGTGGGGTGTTGAAGTCTCCTACTACATATGTGTTTTCATTTATATTTGTTTTCAGCTCTCTTAGTAGCTGTCTTATAAATCTTGGTGCTCCCTCATTGAGTTTTTCAATTCCTAATGCAGATCTGATTGAGGCTGGAGTAAACTAAAGGGGGGGCCCCACTCCCTAGCCAGAGACCCCACATGGAGGCATGCTAGCTTCCCTAGTCCTCCTACCTCCCCTCCCCACCCCCACTCACCCCTGCCAGCAGCTGAGATCACAACAGGGGTGTGCTGGAGTTCTTTTCCAAGGGCCTAAGTTGTCTGAAAGGACCCAGTTCCCACCTCCAACCCAGCTAGGCTCAGATTTTACTACCTTTTTCATTCTTAACTTTTACACTAGGTATTTGCTGTGTCAGATACATTTTACGTTAGTTTTCAATAAGACCTCAGATTTTCTTTTTCTACTAACGTGTCTTAATCGAATTTTATTTAATTTTTGCAAAAATACTCCCCTTTCTATGACTTTTCAACTAAAGATGCTATATATAAATTACTTGATTGGTGAATGGATTCCTTATGTATGCACACTATTGCAAATTAAAAAGTACTTTAATGTATATTATTTTGTTTTAATTTCAAAGCAAACATCTTAGAACTAGATAACAATGGTATTAGTTTTTCTTCTTTCCCCCATTCATTTTTCTGGTTTCTGATATTTTTGTGTTTTTTGCTTTTATATTTATTTTAATTAATGAAAGTAATTGGAGACTTATTTGCCTATGCTCACATTCACAAAAGTCAGAACTTTTAAAATATAAATCTTGTCTAATTTTCATTTTAGCAGATCAATAGCAGTTAAGGGACATTTTGTCCTTAGACATAATCATTGTCATTTAATCTCGGCTAGTATGTAGATTGCTTCAGACAAATGTGTGGTCCTGTACAGATCTTTCGGTCGAATTTGAACTGTTTGCCTTGATATCAGTTTTTAACTGTTCTCTTACTAGGGAACAAAGAATGGTCAGGAAAGTGGAGTTGATCTTGGAATTGATACGATTCAGTTTGGTGCCCCAGCTTCAAATGGGAATGAAAATGAAATTGTTCCTGTACTTTTGGACAAAACTACTGACAAAATACCTGAACCTAAAGAACAACGGCAGAAGCAGCCACGAGCAGGCCCTATCAAAGCCCAAAAGGTAAGTTCATTTCCTTTTCCATATATTGTAAAATGAAAACCACTAACATGTATGGGAACAATTTTTAAGTTAAATTTCGTTTTCACTGAGTGTCTTTGATGCATTTGTCACAGTGTCATATTCATCTTAAACATTGAATTTAGCTTCCAGATTTGAGTCCAGTAGAAAACAAAGAACATAAACCCGGCCCTATTGGAAAGGAACGTTCACTGAAAAACAGAAAAGTAAAAGATTCCCAACAAGTGGAGCCAGAAGGACAAGAGAAACCAAGCCCTGCTCCTGTCAGAAGTACAGATCCTGTGACAACAAAGGAAACCAAAGCCGTTCCAGAAATGTCTACAGAAATAGGAACAATGATCTCAGTGTCATCTGCAGAATATGGCAGTAATGCAAAGGTAGGCAACATGCATGGATGCCAGTTCAAATTGATTCAAACCATGTATAAAATGGGTGAAGAACATAGCAACCATATGCTCATTTTTATTTTACTTATCTAATTTTATAAACTAAACAGGTCATTATTTTTGTAGTGATGATTTACATAATGGTGTGAATATGTAATTGACAGAAATTCCTTAGTGTCAGTTTCTTTCTGTGGAAATAAGCTCTTAACTGCATTGAGTTGTTGCTTAAAGTAAAAAATGTCTATACAAGATTGGAATGCTTTTTTATTAGGATTGTAAGCTTTGGAAAATTCCTCTATATTGTTTCTTAATTTGTTAATAAATTTACTGATGCCTCATCTTGCTCACTAATATTGTGAAATCAGGAAATGAATCAAATGTTTAATAACTCCATATAATATATATAGTGGATATATTATAGCCAGTTTTCTTTCAGGATTGGTGCACATCACCGATTTCTTTGAGCACCAGAAGATGTAGTTAACTCACATTTTGGGATCATTTTGAATAAAAGATTCCTAGGTTTAAAAATATTCACTATCATAAGGTATACTGAGTGACTTATAGGTGCTAACTCCTGTGGGAAATGGCAAATTTTTATCACAATGGGATATGCACTCACTTAGAAGAGAGATGGGATCTTTCATATTCTTTGAACATTTTCCTTGTTGATTACCATACTGCCACTGTATGTAAGTTAATGCTCTTATGATCCAACTCTGTCATATTTTATACTGATCACAGCCTCCTGGTGATACTCCATGCATTTTAAAAAATGTACAAGATCATTGATATTTCAGTGGTAGGTTTATGCTTGTTTTATTATACCCACTAGTCTTCCCAGATTTGAGTAAATTGAGTCATAAGGTCTGTCCTCTCTTCCAAAACAACTTTACAGCTTGTAGGCTTCCATTAGAAAGTGATTCATAAATTCAGTTTAAACGTATTTTTTTCTATTACTACTCTACAGGAGTCTGTAACAGACTATACTACACCTTCTTCTTCTCTGCCTAACACTGTGGCTACTAATAATGCAAAGCTGGAGGATACTTTGGTTAATAATGTAAGTAATTATCCTGAGGTGGCAAATTTAGGTAGGAGCCTGGATTTTTTTTTTTTTTACTTAGTACATGCTGCATGACCAGTATTTAACTCAGAGGAAGTGGTACATTTGTATTACTAGTACAGTAATATAACTAGCAAAAATAGAACATTTTGAATGCTTGGGTTTTTTTTCCCCCTGGAAAGTCTTTTAAGTCTGCTTAAGATCCTATCTTATGTTGCTAGTCCTAAGTACTAACCTTACTAACCTAGTTTGGGTAAGAATTTTTCTTCTTTCATATTCTATAGATTGAACATTTTATTTTGTGATTTTGTACCTACATGGAAACTTTTCACTACATAGTGAAAGCTCACACACTTTAAACAAAAAGACAGCTTAAACTAGAGTGTTTCCTAAGCTTAGGATATTTTTGATTAGAAAAAATTTTGTATGTGCTAAACCTAACAGTATTCCTGTTGTAAAGCTTCAGTGTAATTACTTTCCATGCCTCTTAAAAGGTGCTCTGCTAAAAGATAATGACATCTTTGTATTGTAAATACAATACAAAATACAACAAAAAAAGAGTGTTGTAAATGTGCTTCCCAGAGCATCTATGTTGTAATTCAAACTTGTGTTGAAAGTCAGCACAGCCCATCGCTTTGCCTGGTTTTTCAATGACAAATGAAGGGTAAACTCTCCCTTCACCCTCAAATTAGTTCACTTGCTGTAACAGAAGAACATTTTAGAAGTTAAGTGTGTGGCCTTTGTTTTGGAGAATAGATACAGTGGAAATTTCATCAACTCTTTTTAAGTATAGTACTGTGGTATAGCAAAGACTACTGGATTCATGTGGCAGTCTTTCTTTTCGAACATGTCCATTATGTATGTATTTAAATGTCTCTTACAAGAGGCTTTTTAACTCTGTCCATTTGAGAATAAAACGCTTATGTCTTTTACAATATTTTCCCTTTGTATGCTGTTTCACCTAGCATCAAGTAGGTAGAATTTTAGAAATGTAAGATGCATAATATTAAGTGATCACTTAATCTGAGTTTCTTAGTATGTAGCTGAGGAAAAGGAAGAATAAGGAATGAATCTGTTGCTATAACACAGAGCTGATGAATGTAATTTTCCACTGTACAAAACTTTGTGTCAGACTCTTTTCTCCCAACCTTTTTGAGACTAGTTATTTATTTTCCTCTTGTGGGAATTAATGGAAAACTTGTGAAGGAGAAAAAATTTTCTGTTAGATTTAGTGCTGGTGTCATTATATAGATTATCAGATAGTGAATCTGTGGCTTCCAGTTTAATTATGCTTTAAATGTGGAATTTACTTATTTTTAAAAAGATGGTACCTTTTCAAGGAAGTAAATGATGCTTCCTGCCAAAGTATCCTCTAAAAATATAGTTTATGAAATATAGGAAATAAAATTTCATCATTCCCAGAATTCTTGTAGTCATTGATTTTAAATATGAGCATGTTGTGATATTTGTGTTAGCTGTGATACTAATTATGCATGGAAGACTGCTGGGCAGAGACCCAACCTGTGTACAGATGCTGTGTCTATTTGATTTATAGCATTGCATCCAGAGTATATTTGAAAATGGGGAAATTGTTTCTTAGAACAATATAGACGGTTTTCAGTTTGAAATTATTTTCATGATGTTATTTATACCTAATCTAGTATTACAAACACATGGGGAAAATTATAGCACGTTTTGAAATGTTCCGTTTTCATTCATTAGTTTGCAGAGGGTTCCATTTTATGCGGAGAACTTTAAATACAAGTGGTAGTTTTGATTATTACAGCACAGCTAGTTTAAAGACCTATGAAATAATATCCACTAAGTAGCTTGTGGGTTTACAAAGCTCGATTAGATAGTTCAGAGAATCAAAAGTGCTTATTTTGAAACCTCCAAACAACCCATTCATTTTAATTAAACAGTTGAGTAAACCATTAAAATCAGTCTTATAGTAGTAACTAATAAAATTTCAAGATCCAGATTGCTAGTCGAAAAACATGGCATACTGAGTTTCTAATAAAGTCAAGTTGCTGAGAAAAAATTTGCCATTGTCATTTCATTAAAAAAGCAAAGCAGTGTGTCTAGTCACAAGGAAGTAGGGAACAATACTCTCCTCTAAACTGCTTTTGCTCTTGAATCTAGTTATAAGAAGTTTGATATATTGCAGGAAAGAGATTAATTTCTTATATTTATACTGTCATGTCACATGCTTCTGATAGAACCTACGGCTTACATTAATTGTAGAACTTCTAATCCTTGTAGCTTTGAGGCACAGGACTGCAGCAGCAGCATCACTTAGGAGGGAATGTATTTGAAATGCAGTATTTCAGGCTTTGCACCAGACCATATGTGTCACAATAGTGAATTTAGCAGCCCCCCAGATGATCTGTATGCACTTTGAAATAGGAGAAACACTTTTCAAGTATATGCCTTACTTTGGGGACAGACTGTCAATTTCTATGAATAAAATGACAGTATTTCTCTTCAAAAGTTTTATTGAACATGTCCAAACTTATAAGTTAACTCAAATCATAATGTAGTAATGATCATATATTCCTCTTGGCTCTGATTTAAAAACAAAGGAAAAACACCCTTAGAGTATATTAGCATTATCTTTAATGGGGCTTTTGTGGCAGACTTAGTTAGATTGTGATATATGTTGCCTACCTTTTCAGGTGCCCCTGCCCAACACCCTTCCCCTCCCTAAGAGGGAGACTATACAACAGAGCTCCAGCCTAACTTCAGTTCCTCCCACTACTTTCAGCCTCACCTTCAAGGTATGTACAACATCCATCTCTAAGGGTCCTTGATTATTGCATGCAAGGGGAAATAGTTAACAGTAGTCTTTTCATATTTTTACTAATTTTGTGTGATAAGCAACAATGCAAAGCTGAGGAAATTAAGTTATGTCAAATTGGACCTTAAAATTATATTAGCTTCTAATACCACTTAGTGATTTTGATACCTCATATTTAAAGTGAGATATCAGTTTTCTTGTAAATTTGTCATCTTAAAAATAGAGCATTTTTCCCCCCATTTGTAGAGTTCCTATTAGAGGTCTTCAAAATTTCTGTATATATTAGTTGTGTGCCCCCAAAAATGACTAGTTTGGTATTACATGTTTTCTATCCTGGACACTAATTATGATAATGTTAGTTTACTATCATTCCTTTATGTCATGTGTGAATTTTAATGAATGTATCACAGTAATTGGAATATTTTCAAAGGGTGAAGGGGGCAAAACATAAGGAGGCAAAAGAAATTTCAGGCAACATAACATAAGCTTTCTGATACTAAGATTTGATTTTTAAAAAGCTGATTATAATTGTGAACTGCTAATGCCTTTTTTTTTTTTTTGCCTGTGGAATCACAGGCTCACATTGCCCGGGGTACCACAGACTCAAGCCGTCCCCAACCTCAGCTTCCCAGGTAGCTGGGATTACTGGCGTGCACCACCATGCCCAACTACATCTTTTTGGAGTTTAACTAGGTCTCACTAGGTGCCCCCAGAGGGACTTGAACCACGATCTCTGGCCCCAGCCGCAACTTTCTGGGCTGCCGCTTACAAGCATGTTCTACCAGCTAATGCATTTTTATAATTACATTATTTGAAAAGGTTTAAAATCAGTTCTTTGCCTCAGAATGAATTAGTGATTTAAAAAGTGGAGATACATAATTAAGAAAGATATTTTAAATGCATTTATTTGTTTCATTGGTGCTTCAGTTTATGATCTGGGCAAATATTTAGCCACAGTTGTAGCAGGACTCCTATAATTTGGCACTGGTTGACAATGAGTCTTTTTGACTGTCTTTAGGAAAATGGGAGACTAAATCTTTTTACAAAGTGAGCAGTTGTTTCTCTTTGAATCTCCAGTTTCCTGACCACTTGTTTCTTTGTCCCCCATCTGCTTTAAATGCAAGAAAAAATAACCGTACAAGACAACCTCCTTTGAGTGTTCACTCCCAATTTGTGTTCCACGTTTGTTGTTTTTCCACTTGTTTATCTGATTCTTTGTTCCCTATCATGTCTTCTATATAGTTTTGACCATCTTATTACTGTAATCAATTTCACATAAGCAGATAGCATTTTTCTTTTCACCAGTTGTTAACTCCTCAGGAAAACCTACTCAACTTTGCCTTTCATTTAATATTTTTAACACAAATAGAAATAATACCCATTTAGAATTAAAATGAACTGAAATTAAATTGCATTAGCTTAAAACCTGTAATTTCCTTATTTTTACATCTGCTATCTCTCTCTGTTTTCGGGATATATAAAGTTACATATCAATATTATTGATGTGTACTTGCCAAGAGGGAAAATTACTGTAATCAATTTTCGGTATCCTTGAATTTCCAAAATTGGAAACACTTTTCTTGCTGCCTCAGATACAAAATGAAGTCAAAAACATATGACTGTATATTATACAAAATTAACTGAGATTTGTGTCTCAGCACAACGTTGGTATAAAAGGCATTGTAGTTCATGAAATTGTTCTAAACCTTAAGTCTCAAGTAATAAGAAATTGTGTTGGGCTAGTTTCCTAAAATTTTTTTAATCCTAAGACTCGTTTTAAAATGAGACACACTTGAAAACTGGATAGTTGTGGTCTGAAAACCTCAAGTATCAGTGTTTTTGTATTTTGAATTTACAGTGACAACGTTAGTCACTAAAAAAAGTGACATTTGCCATTTGAAAAGTAAGGAAAAATTTCAAAGTTACTACGCCAAGGATCTAGAAATTTCCTAATAATGCCATTTAAAAATTTCTTATAAAATATTTAGCTTTGTGTAATTTTATGAATTTTATAGATTATCTTGCTTTGCTTTTGTTTTATCTCTGCCTGTCTGTTCCTTTCCCATTTGAGTACCCTCAGATTAGAGCAAGGATCTACATCTGTGCTCTCCAGTTCACTATCCACTAGTGACTTGTAGTTACTGGTTACTTGAAGGATGCTAGTCCAAATTGAGGGGTGTGCTTTATGTTTCATAAAATTATATTAATATTTATTGAGTTGGATAAGTGTCAGAAGTACTCTTACAATCTTTACTTTTACTTTTAAAAATTTAGAAATTATGAAATTATATATATGTGGCTTGCATCTATAGATCTACTGAATGGCATTGCTCTAGATTGAACTAAGGCATATTTCTGTCTTTTAAGAAACTGATAGACTACAGCTAGAACCAGTAGTCATAAATGGCAGCAATTAGCATCTGAATTGCTTCATAAGGTCTTGGTGTGAAACCAGAAGTGTTTTACTATACTCAAGTCTAAAGTCTATCTAGTTTAAATGATATGCCTTATAAGACACTGTAAGCCTAAAACAGCCGAACAAGATGCATGTCATGTGCACCTTGAGAATTTTTCAAAGAATGGGTGCGAGCAGCTATGTACTTACAAGGTACTTTATTGCCTTTCACCCAGAGTTTGAATCTTCATCAGTCTGTTAAAATATTTCTATTTCTTTATTCACTGTTAGGAGTCGAGGCTTATGTTTAAATGAGACAGGTATTATGAGTGTTTTGTTTGCCACATCTGTCTACAAGCTCTGTATAGAGATCAATAAAGGCCACTTCCTCCCAATTTGAAGTAAAAGATCAAGCATCAAGGGGAAAATGAAAGATTTGAAAGCCCTAGATTCTTAATCCTTTGTTCTGTGGTTTTTGTGAGATTTTATTTGGAATTTAAATATAAGCTATTTGAGTATATATACATAAATTCTGTATTAACATAGTGTTTTTGTTTTTGCTTTTGCTTTAAAAATGTCCATTTATTGCAGATGGAGTCTGCACGAAAGGCATGGGAGAATTCTCCAAATGTGAGGGAAAAGGGATCCCCGGTAACTTCTACAGCACCTCCAATTGCAAGTGGAGTCAGCAGTAGTGCCAGTGGACCTAGCACTGCTAATTACAATTCATTTTCAAGTGCGTCAATGCCTCAGATTCCTGTTGCTTCAGTTACTCCCACAACATCACTGTCAGGTAGAAACTTTTTATACCTTCAGATACATTAAATTATTTAAAATTCACCTGGTACAGTGGCGCGTGGCTGTAATCCCAGCTACTGGGAGGCCTTGAGGCAAGGAATCACTTGAGACCGCGGGGTTCAGGACTTACCCCAGGCAACATAGCAAGACCTATTCTCAAAAAAGATAAATTAAATAAAATAATAAATGAATTATTTAAAATTTCTTCTGGTTATTTCCTATTTAATTGTCCTTCTTAGGGTTGGGGGAAATTATGAAAGATATAAAATTGTGCATTGGGATGGTGGTTATCGGTTCTTTGGTAAACTTCTCATTCTCACTTCTCTTTATTTGCCTTCTCTGTTTTGATTACTTTGGCAAAAACTACTGATAGTGAAATAAAATACTGTCTTAAACCTTCTTTCTTCCAAATACTAATAGTAAATGGTAAAAAGATTTTTTTCTTTTTACTCTGAATTTGTCTATAAAATTAACCTTTTGGTTTTGTTTTCTGACCCATAGCCACATAATTATACCAACTCAGAAATAACAATCGTGCAACTTTAAAAGTTTTTGTGGTCTGTAATCACAGAAAGTGTTCAAGGGAAATACAGCATTTTATCATGTTTCATTGAAATTGACCATTGTATTTCAAACTTTGCCAGCATTCTCCACTGTCTTGAAAATAAGGGAAGCTCTTTTTCAGTAGAATATACTTTCTTTGACGGGTTTTTATTTAGCAATTACAGAATTGTTTTTTGGTGTTCTGGCAGGCTAGTGTTCTGACATGCTACTAATGTTGAATGCCAAAACAACTAGCAATTGGGTTGTACTATAGTCACTTTGATAACATCTGCAGTCAGAAATTAGAGATTCAAAATCAACGAGAGTGTTCTTCTCTTTGTGTACCTCTTCCCTATTTAAAACCGTTTGAGGCTCCCACCACTCATTTGCCTAGGGTACCTTTACTTTATACTTACTAACTTGGACCTCAGCTTACTGGGGTGGGATGTGGTGTAAAGGAACGAAAGGAGAATATGGTTGGAAGATTGGGAAATACAATTTTTTAATTGATTGCACATATATATGTATTTTTTGGCATTGTTGTATACCCCAAGGTTCTCCCAATCACTTTGTCACCTGTGAATGGTCATCTTAATCTCTTGTGTTCATCCCTTCCTTGATTTCACCCTTCCTTACCCTCCCATGCTTTTTGCTTTAGTTCTGCTTTCAGTTTGTTGGTATCACTTTATTTTTGGTAACTAATGTTAGTTTTCCATTTTCTGGTTTTTGTTTTTTTGTTTTTTGAGACTAGGTCTACCTATGTTTCCTGGGGTAGTCTCAATCCCGTGGACTCAAGCAATCCCCAAGCCTCCCAAGTAGCTGGGATTACAGGTGTCCGTCACCGTGTCCAGCTGCTTTTTCAAGACCAGGTCTTGCTATGTTGTCTGGGGTAGTCTCGAACCCATGAACTCAAGCAGTCCCTGGCATCTTGCCTCCCAGTGCTTAGATAACAGGCGCACGCCACCATGCCCAACCTACTAATGTTAGTTTGAGGCTAACCTGTAACTTGCAGGCTCTCAGCCTATTTTGTGGGCATTATTTTTTTTTTATTTCATTGTCATTCTCTACTACTCATATTTCTCTTGATTTTGCAGTGTTATTTATATTTGATAATTATGTTCCTTTTATAAGTGTAAGAAACTCTTTTGTCCTTAGGCAATGTATGAGTGAGTACATGATGGGTAATATTAATTCTCCAGTTTGTGTTTAGTCCTTTCGTTATTTTATTATGAGCAGCAATACCAAAACATGGGACATCTTTCCATCCTTCTTCCAAATGTAGGAGCTGGTACATACACTACCTCTTCTCTGAGTACAAAATCTACAACCACATCAGACCCTCCTAATATTTGTAAAGTGAAACCCCAGCAATTACAGACAAGCAGCCTGCCTTCTGCAAGTCATTTTTCACAATTGAGCTGTATGCCTTCCCTCATTGCCCAGCAGCAACAGAGTCCACAAGTCTATGTTTCTCAGTCTGCTGCAGGTAAGAGTTTTTTAAGATTGGAAGTAATGTAGAGAGCGTGTGTGGCTTTCTGTACTAAATATCACAACATTAGTTAATAGTGAATATTTGAAAAATATAAGTTAAACTTATCAGAGATAAATGTATGAGATTTATTTAAACTTATCAGAGATAAATGTATGAGATTTATTTCATTATTAGTTAAAATGGTGACAACTTAGAAGCCATGTGGAAAGTTCTTCAAAATGCTTATGTTTAGAAACAGCAAATCACAAAATAGTTTTTGTGCAGTCTGTACCACCACAACTGAAAGATGGATACTTTCTTTTGAAATACTCATTTGAAAAGTAATTCCCTTTGAAATATTTTGCTACAGTCTAATAGGTAGATTTAAATTTGGAGTGGATTTGCTGGTTCAGTAGATTCATTTTCAATTGTAATAAATTATGTGAAATTTTACCACATTGACTATATTAGTGTCTGTGATTTCATGCCTTCAAGTACTAGAGTTATGTTTTAGTTTGTCTATATAGACCTACCATCAGTTTTGCATATTTTGGGTTTACATCTTAATAGTGTTAGTTTGTCATTGCAGTTTTCAAAGTCACACTTGATTTCCATCTGCTACAAAATACAATTTTCAATTACTATTTAGAAAACTCTGAAATTTGAACATTTAATACTGCTTATTTTTCCTAATGGGGTATAGCTCAAATTCCTGCTTTTTACATGGATACAAGTCACTTATTTAATACTCAGCATGCTCGATTGGCTCCACCATCGTTGGCTCAGCAGCAAGGCTTCCAGCCTGGTCTTTCTCAGGTAAATATCAGACTTCTTCCATTCTGTATTTGCTTCTCAGAATTTTTATGGTGAAATCATTCTCTTGGGCTACAAGTAATAGACTCTCTGAATTTATAGTGTTGTATTAACAACCAGCAATGCCTCGATAATGATATTAGCAAAACTTTAAAACTCCCAAATTTGCCAAAGCTTATGGCTAATGATGTAAAATAATGAGTTAAAAGGAAAAACTTAGATGTTTACATTCACTTTTGTTTTAAAAGGAAGCTGGTCTATCACATTAGTATTAGTTTATTCATATCTCAATGTTTTTCCCCCAAGTGTTGTGATTTGTGTGTACAATATTCTTATTTATTTTTGTGGCATTGCAGCCAACTTCGGTTCAGCAGATTCCGATTCCTATTTATGCACCACTGCAAGGACAACATCAAGCCCAACTGAGTTTGGGTGCTGGACCTGCTGTTTCCCAGGCTCAGGAATTATTCAGTTCATCACTACAACCATATAGGTAAATGCCTTAAAACAAAGTTTGCAACCAACATCAAAGAAGCCTTATTACTGGACCTCTTTATGATATACCTTTGCCGCTCCTTCCCCCCCCCAAAAAGCTAGGATGATACTTTTAAATGACATTGTATATAACTAAACCTGTTGATTATATGCCATGAACCTCATGACAATGGCAGTCAATTTAAGTTAGACTTTTTGAACAAGTCTAAAGCTTGAAACAAATTAACGATCCCATTACATATGGAAGTCACAAAAGTAAAGTGCTATAAAAGTTGAAGTGCCGTTTTGCGACTGGCAACTCTAAATCCAAGCCTGCTCCATTTAAGAGCTGAGACATGACAGGTAGTAGTGTCATGCCAAAGAGTGAATTCCAGGATAACAGAATAGAGAGGAGCAAGTGTCAGGCAAAGAATAGAAACAGTGATGACAAGTGTGCTATATAGTATAGATGAGCACCCTAATTTTTTTAAGTTTCGTTATCATTTCAGCCATGTTTATTCAGTAACTCAGTTTAGTCTTCATAAAGCCATGCAAGATAGAGAAAGTCCCTTCCCATTTGACATAGAGCGATTGGGTTACTTAACCTAATGTCTCTTACTACCAGTAAGTGGCAGAACCTAAATTTAGTCCCTAACATCGCTCATTTCAGCTCCATGAGATTGGAAGCATGGGGCAAGAGTCATAACAGTAGTGATGGGGCGTCACTCAGTCATTCCATGACATCACTGCCTTGATATTCATGGTTCTGATCCTAAATCATCCCCCCAAAATCACTTAATAGACATTTAGTTTGAAAAGGTCACAAAATTAAGCATTTGCTTCTAGAAAACCTTTTGAAATGGGTCAGATGAAACTTCTATACTTTATAGATTAAGTTTAGCAAGTCAGTATTGCTCTTTTTAAATTGAGGTGGTGCTGGCTTATATCATCATTTGTGTTTTAGAGGTATAGAGTCTTCTCCTTTCAGGTGTACTGTACCACACCCACTAGCAGTCTATCCCTGTAGTCCACTGTGCTCCTCCCCATTTTGCCTGCTGTTATTGCCCCTACCTCTTTTTGTCTCCTCCCTCTGCACGCACACACACACCCAGGTAGACTCAGTTCCATAGTTTGCTTTTTGACATTTGTTACTTGGCTTTATCTGACCCTTTGGTATCTCAGTATTCACATGTAGGTGACACCATCTGATATTTATATTTCCCTTTCTGACCTAGGATAACCCCCTCCAGCTTCATTCATGTTGCCCAGGTTATCACAAAGGGCAAGAGTTTATCTTTTTTGATGACTGCTCATATTCTTTTAGATTATATAAATTATACTCCTAAAGAAGCTGCGTTCAGCCATTGGAACTCTCTCAAATGAGCAGAACTTTATAAATGTGGTTCTTATTTTTGTTGTTTTTAAATTCTTCAGTAGAAGGTAGTAGTAATTTATGTAATTACTTAATATCTCATTTCTGTTACATTTGCACTTACATATATTCTGTTCTTCTGTTCATACTATGTTGTTTAGTTTAACAATATAGGCCGGGCACAGTGGCTCCTGGCTCTAAGCTTCAGCCTATGAAGCGGCCGGGGCTAGGGATTGCGGTTCGAGTCCCGCCTGGGGCCCGTAGCAAGACCTAGTTCCAAAAAAATAGCTGGGCGTGGTAGCATGCGCCTGTAATCCAGCTACCTGGGAAGCTGAGGTTGGGGATTGCTTGAGTCTGTGGTACCCCGGGCAATGAGAGCCTGCGGTTCCACAGGCAAAAATAGTGAGACCTAGTCTCAAAAAAAAAAAGTAAAACAATATGCTTACATCTTCCTTTTTTATATTTGGAGCATAAACTGTATATAGGCAGTTTATGGCTAGCACTCCTACTTCAACAGCTTTTGTTGCTGTTGAGCCATGTGTGTCATCCTTAAGGCAAAATGTTGTCTATTGAGTATCCACCTCTTTGATTTAGTTACTCTTTATAATAGCAATTTTTTTTGCGTATATATTGGAAGTCCCAGTCCCAAGAATAATAGGGAAGTCGAAGGCCAGGGTTCATTATTCTTTTGATTTAAGAAAACCTTTGTAGGTAATTCTGATGTGAACTGCTGCTCTACTTTATTCCATAGACATCTTTAGTCCTCTGGCATGAAGTTCGTATGAAGGGAAGTACTAGGACACAAATAATGTTATTGGTGCCACAAATTTGAATAGCATGTGGATATCAAAGGGAAAACAGCAGATTTGGTTCTGACTTTTTAGCAAACACATGAAAGACATTCTCATTGTTCAAGAGGGGAAATCCTTACTGTTTCTTGGTAGGAGCAAGTCTTCCATCCAAGTACTAACCAGGCCCGACCCTGCTTAGCTTCCAAGATCAGACGAGATCGGGCGCGTTCAGGGTGGTATGGCCGTAGACAAGTAGGAGCAAGTCTTTTTCAAAACTTTTAACATGAGGAGCTTGGTTGTCTAGGCTTCTGAATCCTGAAATGCCTAGACAGTCTATATGTTCTGCCTTTGTTCTCCTGTCTGTGCTAAGTGGAGTACATGGTCATTTGGAATATATCCTTAAGATTTCTGGATTGAAGATAAAATTAACTTATAACACAGTCTCTTCTCTTTCCTACTTACGTAGATCTCAGCCAGCCTTTATGCAAAGCAGTCTATCCCAGCCATCTGTGGTGCTTTCTGGTACTGCCATCCACAACTTCCCAGCTGTTCAACACCAGGAACTTGCCAAGGCACAGTCAGGTCTTGCCTTTCAACAAACTTCAAATACTCAGCCTATCCCCATATTGTATGAACACCAGCTGGGTCAGGCATCTGGACTAGGAGGCTCCCAACTGATCGATACACACCTTCTCCAGGTAAGGCAGTGGCTAAATCCTATACTGTCATTGTATTTCTATGTAATGGATTATTTAAGGAAACATTTTTTTATTAAGGTTAAAAGACAATAAAACAGCTGTTTTTCTTCTAATAAAATTAACACTTTAATGACCTCAATGTCTCAATTGAAAAATATCGGTCTTATTTCTTTTATCTTACAATTTTATTTCTAGGCTAGAGCAAATCTTACCCAGGCTTCAAATCTTTATTCTGGACAAGTACAGCAGCCTGGTCAGACAAATTTTTATAACACTGCCCAGTCACCAAGTGCTCTCCAGCAGGTAAACTATGGCATGGTAAATTTCCTCAATTTTCTTTACTACTACTACTACTATTATTATTGTTATTGTTATTATTACTACTACCACTATTATTACTGTTGTTGTTTTGAGGGGATTTAAATAAAACTGAAAAGGGAAGATGATGCAGTGGTTTTCAAACTGATCTCTGTAGTATTCCAGGAATTCCATGGAGCCCACTAGATATAAAACATACTTCTGTCTCACAGTCAACCCATCCCAGCCCCACTTTAATTTATCTCCTCTTTTAATGGACTTTCTTGTAATCATTTATTTAAAGCACTCCCTGAATACATGTTTGAAAACCATTGTCCAACATACACAGTTAAGTATAATTGCAACAAGTGTTTTCCTCATTCATGCCAGGAAAGTGCTGAAGACTGTCATACAGACTAACATACTCTCTAGGACAGTGTGGCGGAATGTGGCAGTACAAATAACAAGCACCTTTCATAGTTTATGATCACAATTTCAGTGAGAACCAATTTTTTAAAAACTATCTTGTATTGGTTGTCATACATTACGTTACTATAAAAGTTAAGGACTAGAAGAAAGAGCAAGCCATTAGTCACTTTTCATGACTATATTAGGGTTGGCAGTTCATAAATATTACGGGTATTCAGATTAAACATTGTGTGAAAACTGAAGAGTTATTTTTTTCTTGTCAAAGTTTATTTTGACTGACCCTGAAAACACTATGCAAGTTTATTGGAGAAGTTGTAAATACTTTCTAAAATTTTATCTCCATAATTTTATGTGTTTTACTGTATTTGACGTGTACTGTGGATTAATTAAAAGATAATCGCTATTTCAGTTATGTTGTTTCTATACTACAAATCTGTTTTGTTGTGCCCCTTCAACAAAAGTAGAGCTAGTCTACTATGCAAAAGATTTATAAATAAAGTATATTGATAGGTTGGTGTCTTCTGTATCAAATTTATTCAAAATTATTTGAAGACATATATGTAAAGTTGTATGAAGAGACTTACAACAGGTATAGGCAAGTTTCTACAGTTTCTGTTTGCTTATTTTCTAGGTTACTGTACCTTTACCAGCATCCCAACTTTCCTTGCCTAGTTTTGGATCTACAGGACAGCCTTTGATTGCTTTGCCTCAGACTCTTCAGCCCCCGTTACAGCACACCACCCCTCAAGCCCAGGCGCAGAGCCTGAGTCGTCCTGCACAAGTGAGCCAGCCTTTCAGAGGATTAATTCCTGCTGGAACTCAACATGGCATGATTGCAACCACAGGGAAAGTAAGTGGGGGGGGGGGGTGTTATTCCCCCTCTGGCTTTTTCCTGATAGCAAATTCACAAATTTTTTGAAGGAGTTGTATTTACATAGTCTTTCAGACTCTTTAGCCACAAATTTGGTCCTGATAATTCCATGGTGTTTCAAACTGAATTATAGAATTTTCATACTAAGGTTCTTTGCTAGAATGTCTTCATATATAAGATACTAGACATAGTGGTTAGTTTATGGAATTGGAGGAATTTTAAGTTTATTTTATGCTTTTTCTCAGATGTCTGAAATGGATTTAAAAGCCTTTGGAAGTGGCATTGATATAAAACCAGGCACACCTCCAATCAGCGGTAGAAGCACCACATCAACATCTAGTCCCTTCCGGTAAAATGGGCATTTGAATTGCTTAAAGAATTTCCAAATAATTAAATACCATTTATTTGTTAAATACATAATATGTTATCAATCCCATGAGCACAGTAACACTGATAGTTTTGTCTGAAATGCTAAGCTTTTAAATTATTAAGAATGTATATGCTAACTATATTTTAAGAAAGTTGTTTTAATACAGGGCAAAATTAGCTAGTATCCTTTCTCACCTCTGCCCTTCCACTGTCTCTTGGTAACACCCCTTGGTAAATTTTCATCAGCTACCAAGTATGATGAATCTACCAAGAGCAATGTCTCTAAAACTCTAACAGCATTATTTATGTGGCACTACCGTACTGACCAGTGATGGCTTCTTTCCAAGGGCTACTTCCACAAGTCCGAACAGCCAGTCCAGCAAAATGAACAGCATTGTCTATCAGAAGCAGTTCCAGTCAGCCCCTGCCACTGTGAGAATGACACAACCATTTCCTACACAGTTTGCACCCCAGGTGGGCAGATATAAGTGAGAAATGAGTATTATATACCTGCAAACAGTTGCTAATCTGGCTAATTGTCTGATTTCATAATTTTGCCATGTGGACCACTTTAGAAAAACAATTTTTAATGAGAAGCTGTTTCTTATTTAACAGTAAATCTATGACATTCAAATATAGTCTCTGCAGTTTTTAGGTAGATGCAGGTAGTAACTGTATAGTTCTAAAGCAGACAATAGAACAGTCAAAAGATTCCCCACACAGCTCTAATCATTTATTTTAGTCCTATTCTGTTTATCATAATTTTTGAAGATGTTGACTTTTCAGAGAAGGGTCCCAGTGCTTAACGTTTTTTAAGTTTAAATCTTCTTTTAAGTTGTGTATTTGAGGTAAAATTTCCCAAAAATGTTTCAATATATTTGCAAAATATTAACTCCTTTCCTTTGCCAGTCATATGGAAGAACTAAAATTGTTTAGAACTCTCACAAACTAGAATTTGTTCCTGATAAAACTTGTATTGTTGAATTATTTTATTTTGCTTTAATCTTCAGAATGTGTTTGGTATAGGTGTGTGCCTTTTCTGCAGTTCCATATTTTTTAAGAATCACCCCTCTGTTTCCCCTTCACAATTTGTACCTAAAATGCTACAACCAACTGAAGTGCCATAGCATGGTTTGCCCGCTTTTTCTGTTACATTCTTCTAGCATCGCCTCTGTATTCTTGGTCCCCATGTTAGAATGGCACAAGTCCACATACCTCCTTTCACTAGCAGAATGGGCACAAGTTTACTCTGGGATAAGCCAACCTGTTTCTAGTTGGCATTTTTTTTTTTTAACAGTTCAATGTTGTATGTTTTGTTTTTTTCACTCAGATTCTCTCTCAGCCTAACCTGGTCCCTCCATTGGTAAGAGCCCCACATACTAACACCTTCCCAGCGCCTGTTCAGAGGCCACCAATGGCACTGGCCAATCAGATGCCTCCTCCGCTGACCACAGGCCTCATGAGCCATGCTCGTTTGCCACATGTAGCCAGGGGTCCTTGTGGATCACTATCTGGAGTCAGAGGTAATCAGGCCCAGGCTGCATTGAAGGCTGAACAAGACATGAAGGTTAGTACAGAGTTAACAGCCAAACAGAGCAACAGTCTGTCTCTGAACCATGTCTGAAGATGCCTCTGGACCCATAACCGCATATCCAGGCATTTATTCTTAGCAGGCATAATTAATCTAAGTACTTTGACTCGTTCCTTTTTTATTTTTTTATCATTTTTATTTTTTTAACCTTTTCCCTCCACCTGTTTTTGGTTTTTTTTTTAACCTTTTCGTTTCTTTTTCTTTTTTATTTCTTTTTTTTTTTTTAAGCCCCTTCCCCTAACTCTAGCCATCAATTATCTGGCCAAATGAATTGCTAATAAAATAATTGAGGGAATCTGAGTTTAGCTATGGCATTTACTTTATTTATTTTTTTAAGCAAAAGAAAAATAGAAATTAATAAATTAATATATGTTTCCCTGGTTTTTGGTTTTTTGGTTTTCTTTCATTTTTTTTTTCCTTTGTTTTTCTCTTCCTTCCTCTTCCCCTGCCTCCATCCCCAAACTTAAGATATAAATCATGGGTATGTGAAAATTCTGAAGTGGGTAAGACATGTTGCCTTGTCTTGATTTTTCTTCCTTCATGAGTCATCTCAGGCTGTTTTCATGCCCCCTTTTTGCTTGCCACCCAAAGTGGCCATATTCCCCAGTAGATGTGCAGTTATAGATGAAGAACTCACAAAAGCACTTTGGGATCCTTCACCACAAAAGGCACTGGTAAATGTGAGGTTGCTAACGCAGTAGAGTGCCTTTAGGAGTCTGTGTGGGGACAGTTTTTAACCTTGCCTGTCTGCCTATACAGCCAGATGAAATCAGTTTATTTCTATATTTACTTAGACTTCAGAGATCTTACTAATCTTGCATATTTTGTCACTATACAGTCAGACCAGAACAAAGAGTTTTCTACTTTCGAACAGGGAAATTTCTGTAGTGGTGTTTTACTCTAAATCAAAAACGTGTTTGTGATGATTTTACTAGAGAATTGGGTTAACTGACTAAAATGTGTCTCTGGATTGACATCCTTTGTTTCTGATCCTGAGTTATCAAATTCAAAGATTACTCTGGAATGAGACTTAAATATCATATGCTTATATTAACTACTTATATTTAAGCTGTACACCTGTGATTTCTACATTTTTATAGCTATTAAAAATACTAGAGTGTGGAAATTGAACATAATTTGAACACAATTTGGCCTAGGTTTCTAGTTCTCCTTCTGGATCCATAGCACTTATTTCCGTACATTCCCACATTTGAAATGACATTAAAGCTTCATCATCTGAATGGGTTGGGAGAGGGTACAGATTTCTTGAAAATTATTTCAGATTTTAGAATAGTGCAGGTTACCTGTAGCACCTATGAAGGGCCTGTACTATATGTGGTATAGAAGCTTAAATTTTAATTGTGTATGTTATAGTGGTATAATTTACAGATTGGCGTAAGTATATTCTTGGGACACTTAGTCGATAAAACTAGGAAATTATTTTACCAGCTCAGAATGTGGTAGGAGCTATCAGAACTTAGTGATCAAGTGAAGTTGTAGTTACTAATTTCTGATGCTCTTCCCCTGCAGAAGAGAGCTGTGGGAAGAGGACTCAGCCACAAGACATTTGGTCCTAGGTGTTGGTAATGCCACAATATATAAGTGCTTCCTTTTCATTTTATTGTAGACCACATATTGATGACTAGAAGTTTTACGTGTTACTTATATGTTTTGAATTTGTAAATAGGCTCCCTAAATGAAATTTGATATCAATAAGCTTGTCCCAGAAAAAAATATAAACCAGCAGCAGTTTCTATTTTGTTATTTTATAAGAGGGCAAACTTCGAAAAGTGGTGGGAGGAGGTTCTGATCTTTGAATGTTAAAAAAATAGTTACATAGAATATTTTTAGAAATAGGAAGAAATCTATTCATTAAAAGCTGAAACTCAGTTAGGTACTTTGGTTTGAGCCAGACCAATATGGGAAAACTGATTTGTGATTGTTCAAAGAATTTGAATTGAAATTGATTGACAGGCTTGGGTAATACTGCAGTGTTTTGAGTTGTTGTTTCTCATTTTTCAAGGCAAAGCAGAGAGCAGAGGTTCTTCAGTCCACGCAACGGTTCTTCTCTGAACAACAACAGAGCAAACAGATAGGCGGCAAAGCCCAGAAAGTGGACAGTGTTTCAAGTAAACCGGAAACACTGACCGACCCTCCTGGTGTCTGTCAGGAAAAAGTAGAAGAAAAGCCACCCACTGCTGCCACTATAGCCACCAAACCTGTTAGAACTGGACCAATCAAACCTCAGGCCATCAAAACCGAAGAAACAAAATCTTAAAGTCTGTGGATTATTGCAGGGGGAAGGGGGGAGGCAAGAGGGAGAATGAAGTCAGATAATGCCAGCAGCCAAAGGGGTCAGATGACCTGTGACATCCTGTCCAGAGCGTGGAGATGCACAGGGGACATAGGAGCAATTTACACTGACACACAGCTGCTGCACCAGTACAGTGAGGCTTTGTGAGCTTGCACCTGCTATTTAACATGCACTCTGTCGGTGGCCATGCATCTTCAGTTGAAATGTTTATACAGATATGTGCACACATTCCTTTGGTGCATATAATTTAGAACTATAATCCTTTGCATTAGATGAAACACCAGAAACATGAAAAAAAAAACATTTCAGAGATAGCTCAGCATGAACAGTGTGGCTAATATAGTAGTAAATGTGGTCTTTGCTCCCTTATGTTCTTCAGAGATGGTGATAGCATTTGTAGGCTTGGTGGTGAAGAACTGAAGATAACTGGTGCTGGATAGATGAGCCTTATATTTTATTATGGCAGCTTGCTATTTTTGTAACATGGTGATTAAGTCGAACACAATCAAAGTACAGTAACTGATCTCCCCTTCTCCCTGGATGAGTGAGTAATGATGAATTACTGATGTCAGCGTCCTTGAACACACCCACATGGGCAGTGTTTGCCTATTGCTTCTGTTTGAAATGATGCTATGTTTTGGTTGTGGCCCGAAGCTTTGAAGTGCTACTTGACATATCCTTTCTCCATGGAGCTCTTAGCATTCACACAGATTTGGTAAAACAGTAATTAGGTTGAGTGTTGCTTGCCTCTATTCAGTCATCTTTGTACGAATCCAATGATTGGGGGATATTTTGGTTTTTCTTTTTTTTTTTTCCCCCTCATGGTTAACGGTTTTTAGTTGATGTTCATGAAGAGCAGTGAGTATACCGCTAATGAAAGGAAATCCTATCCGTGAAGGTGCATTTCTTTACCAGAGCTGTGTCATAACATCCTTTGGGCCCTCTGCTGGAATGGTAGAATCAAGTCTCAAATAATGCCTTTTTTAATTATATCCTCTAGTATTATAGATGTAGGACAGTACTGTATCATACCTCTGTGAATGTAAAATACCTTGTACCTGCTTTATGATATGTAGTAGTGACCGTGCTTTATCAGAGCTGTTTTTAATGACGTTATTCTAGAATGTTTTCTTTCCAGATGATGATTGAGAAGCTAATTAAAAAAATGGTGCCAGGTACCACAACAGTAACAGAATTTTGCTGTTTTTTGGGGGGGTTTGTTTTTTTACCTTTCTCTTTTTTTTTTTTTTTTTTTTTTTTTTTTTTTTTTTTTTTTTTTTTTGTCTTTTTTAAATGGAGTGTGCTGGATGTCTCTATAATTTGTTCAGATGACTGCAGAACCTGGAAAAGCTGTTGCTGCTATTGATGCATAACATACTGCTATTGGTCTTTTTATATAAATAAATATATATATATACATATATATATATAATTTGAATTTTTGGAAATTAGCTGTGCTGTCAACTTTGGAAAAAGTATCCCAGTTGTATCGTGTTGGGTTGGCATTGTACAGAAATTAACAGCCATATTGGTCTAGAAACGTTAAACATAATTTTTTTTCCATTTGTACAGGGGTAACGCACTGTATTAAATATGTAAGGTCTTATCTACATGGGTTTGATTACAGAAACTAATAAAGTATTCTCTAAATAATGAATCTTGGAGCTTCCAGTCCATTCCTGAACTCTGAAGCAAAAAGGTTCTTGTCATGTACCAAAAATAATAATCAGGAATATATTACGCTCTAGGAAAACATCATCTAAAACTTGGTTTCTGATTTTCAAAAACCATAAAGCTTACTTAATGTAAATGCTATGCTGCCATGGAGAATAATAGTCACCAACCTTGTTCTGGCCAAAATTGTGTAAAACTAGTCTATCCAGGAGGAAGAGAAGTCTTTTCTTGATAGTGCAAAGCACTGCATGTAAAAAGTACTTTATCTTTCTGAGCAGAAAATTGAAGGACTGAAAATAGATCTCAAAACTTGTATTTGTCATTTTCATATTTTTAACTAGCATAGTCATATATGTCATAATATGCAGACTACAAACTTATCATTTACTGTTTGTAAAATGAAGTGCTATAGGATTTTGATTCACTGAAATAATATCCAGAGCATGTGACCTCTAGACATAGATTTACAAAATCTAGTGATTGTCACTTGTGTCCTGTGTGCCCTGTTACAGACACTGTGAGTTTTCAACACTCAAGTACTATTTTGCCCTTTCTTGATATCCAAGCTGTTCAACTACGCTTTTTCTCAAAATATGCTCTAATATAAACTTTGATGGTTCAGTGGTAGAATTCTCAAAATATGCTCTAATTTGGTATGAGAGGTACTCTTGGGCACATAAAACCTACAGCAGAGAGCTGTAGACACCACGCTTGTCTTCTTAGTAAGCCATTTCCTTTACCATGTGTCAGTTGCAAGCCACCAGGTATGTTTTTGCATTAACAAGAAATAGCACTGGTGAATTTCTGATCCCCTTTCCTAGCAAGGGTTACAGGGGAAAATGACACTAAATAAAATGTGTCTCCGACAGTAAGTTATTTGTAGACGTTCTTCACAATGATTGGGGAAAAAAAACTTGTGTCTAACCTCTCAGACATGACAGGGTAACCCCAAAAATGAAACTGGCTGACAGAGTTGGGCCTTCAGACTTCTGAGCATTCTTTGCGCCTTGAACTATAGTGGTTTGGGGAGGGCATGTGTGTCTTCTTAGCTAGTAACAAATTGTGCTTTACAGTAAAGAGACTGGCAAGTAGGGTCAGGGAATGAGAAGAGGGTCTAATTGGAAGGACATTTAATTTCACTCTTTTCAACAAACGTTACAGAATGTGGATCTCCAGCAAGATGACAAAGGTAGGATGAGCTTCATCTAGGTTTACAAAGTTGAGAATAAGCTGTCGAACTTAAAAGTGTTCTAGGTTTGTCTTTGCAGGTCACCAGTGGTTTTTCGACTGCCACTGCAGCACATTTCATTGTTGTGTTTTCAGGGTTTTTACTTCCCTTTACAGTCTCTTTCTATTTGTAGTCCGGTGAACCACGGTTGACTTACTTATGGATAAATACGAACTTTAATGTTTATTGTGTCTTTTAAGGAATTTCTGCCAGTAAGTACAGAATAGGGCAGTGGTGTCCACATTACACTGCTTATTTTGGCATTTGATATTGCTACCTTTAAGTTGCCAAAAATGGTTCCTTATGTTACCAGAAGACGGTGACAACATTTCAAGGCAAGATCCCTGATTTTGCTTTTCTTGGCGTAAAATGAATAGAGGCTCATATTTATCTATGTAGGGTGACCGTAAAAGGGTGTCACTTCAATTCTTAAGTGAAAGTCCTTTCTGGACTGGTGGCTGGTCAAAGTAGAAAATAAAATGTGACTCCTACTTTGATTGCTTCACTTTAGGTATATAGTTTCTTCCATCCAACCTTTTGATGAAGCTGTGCCATGTTTTTGAGACCTCTGCTAAACAAATGTGACATTCTGAGTAAAGAATGCCTTTGAAGCGGGGCATGGTGGCGCATGCCTGTAAGCGGCAGCCTAGGATGCCATGGCCAGGGCCAGGAATCACGGTTCGAGTCCTGCCCAGAGCATGTAGTTAGACCTAGTCCCAAAAAAATAGCTGGGCGTGATGACGCACGCCTATAATCCCCACTACCTGGGAAGCTGATGCTGGGGGTTGCTGGAGTCTGTGGTACCCCAGGCAACCTGACTTTCAGTTCCACAGGCAAAAATAGCGAGACCTAGTCTCAAAAAAAAAAGAAAAAAAGAATGCCTTTGAGTTTCTACAGATACATTCCCATTCCCTCAGTTTTCCAGTTTTTCCCATGTCTAATTAGACAATGTTCTGCAGTGAAATTGGTAGAAATCAAATGATACAGATTTATAAGCCAACTAGTTAGGGGCATCAGTTCACCATGTTTTTTAGCAGGTGGTTAAGATGCATTAATTGACTCCATATATAATACATGTCCATTCCTGGTGTTTGGTACGTTGGGAGAATATTTAGTTAACTTTTTAATCTACATAGTTGGATCTGAACTAGTTTCTCAGAAAAAATGGAATTTTAAGAGTTAATGACCTCTTTACATGACTGGGTCAAGGAGTCTCTTTCCCACTTCAAATTGTAGAGGGGTCCAGGTTTCTTAAATTCTTGCAGTGAACAAAGTCAAGTTATGATGTATTGGTATGTCCAGCAGAAGTTAACATCTCTTAAAAAAAAACATCTTTCTTTATCCAAAATAGTATTTAAGCCCATGGATATCTTTTTCTAGTCAATGGTGGTTAATCTATTCCCATTCTAAGATGTACAGGTTCAGCTCTGGATTATTTTTTTGCTCTTCTGAAACCTGTACACAGCTGTACACAGCTGTCTCTGGTGATTCTTGTACCTTTCCCTACATTTGAGTTAAGAACAACACTCCACTCAAATACCCATTTATTTACTAATTCAGCAGCTACTATGTTTATCTTAGGTGTCACAGGAAACTGCCAAAGAGGTATACAGGGAATTTGTGGGGGCCAGCCTGGGAATTAACACTTGGGAGGAGAAAAGTTAGAACCGGGCAGAGAGCAGCATTAAACTGAGTTGCTGTTGATACAAAAATCTTCAGAGATGGAAGTACTCGAGTGCCACCTAGCCTGGGGGCAAGGCCTTTACTGTCCAGTGACTGGGGCAGAGGGGACACATGGTCTGTGGTGGGGCATTTTCTCCAGCAGAGGACAGTTCCTGGACAGGGACAGAACTTGGCCTACACTGCAACAGCTAGGGTAACCAGTGCCAGTGGTAGTGGCACTGGTTAGACAATGCCCACGCACCCATGGTAGTCTGCGGTTGCCTCACTCGATTACACTGACTTCAGAGGGGCAACTCTGGAAATAGTGCTCAGACACCGGTTGGTTTCTTCCTGGAGAAACAGGCTCAACCACTGCAGCTGGTCTTTAGATCACAGCTAATGTTTTTCCCTATTGCAGAATTCCCCCACCATCAACCTTCATCTGTGCTGGCCTGGAAGGCGTAGCCCAAGTGCTAACCTTCTAGAATCTGAACCCTTTCACCATGCTTTCTATTGCATTGTTTATTTTTGCCAAAACAGGGCAAATACCAAGAGATGCCTCTATAGATTACCTGAGTATCAGGTAAATTCATTTCTGGATACCGGAATTAAGTATCTGTCATAACTGCTTTCCATATTGCTGGTCTCTTGGCAGGTTCACCCCAAATTAAGCTGTAACATTTAATGGATCTTTTCTACCCACAGGATGATTATTACTCCTCTGAGAGGGAAAACCTTTAAACCAGCAGGGTTGATTCATAATTGCCAGGATAATAATTAAAAATTCCCTAATTGGGTCACTAGGACTGCTGGTAAGCTGTTTCATTCCTCTCTAAAAAAGCAGTTAACTTTTCACTAATGCTGCGTAACAAAATTACCCCCAAACTAATAGCTCAAATGAGGAATACCGATCTCCATGAGTCAGAAACACAAATAGCTGGGTTCTCGCTCCAGATCTTTTTTGAGTGGTGTCAAATTGTTTGCAGAAGCTGTACACTGATTTTACTAGCTAAGAGCAAATACATGCCCTCCTCTTACCACTATAGTTCAGGGGGCAGAAAATGCTCAAGTCTTGAGAAACCAACTCTGTCAGCCACTAAGATCTTTTTGGAGAGGTCTCATCAAGGACAGACTTTCGGGGGAAATTGGTCAGCTGCTCCCTTAGATGGATGCAAGTCAGTCACATAACGCACACTCCTGAGAGAGAGTGACTGGGAGATAAAGGGAGGCAGCTGGTGGGTTTAAAATCTATTCCTCTTTGAGGAGGCAGATTAGCAGGACTGGAGTAGGTACAGAGGCTATTTTCTAAGAGTGTTTCCTCATAAGACTGAGAGCTGAAAAAATGAGCACACCTGGAATCGAAAGGTAAGTCAGAGTGCATCTGTTGCGAGGCAGGTTTTTGTGAACCTTTCCCTCACCACCTTTCAGTTTCTCTGGCTGCTCCAGGAATAAACTGTAAAGAGAGACTAACATGAGAAAAAAGATTTAATTTCATATACATGGAAGTCTAAGAAACAGAAACTAGTGAAAGACAAACAGTTGATACACCTTGTAGACAAGAATCTGAAGGACAGAAAAAGGAAATTGCAAGCTGGGCACGGAGGTGTGTACCTGTAAGCGCCAGCCTGTAGAGCATGGATGGAGCTGGGGATCGTGGTTCAAATCCCACCCGGGGCAACATAGACCTAGTTCCAAAAAATTAGCTGGGCATGGTGGCATGCGCCTATAATCCCAGCTACCTGAGAGGCTGAGGCTGGGGATTGCTTGAGTGTGGTTCCACAGGCAAAAATAGCAAGACCTAGTCTCAACAAAAAAAAATTGCTATAGCAAAATTTCGAGACAAGTATACAAGTATCAGGCTCACCAATCTGTAGGTTCTTTGTTGGTTCTAGTTACACAGACACTGGGCAGGGCCAGGGCCCCTGGAGGACTGGGAGGTAGACAAACCACCCACCCACCCCCACCAAACCCCCTCCCCCTTGCCCCCGGAATCTTTACACTCTGGGCATTCTAGCAGTTTCTAGTACTAGAATTCATTATTGGCATGCTCTAGCTCTTATGCCCTCTGCTCCCCCTCATCCCTTCCTAGGCCCACGCATGCAAACTCTCGTGTACACCCACATGTGCATACCCACTGGGCCACTCAATCATGGGGAAGATGCAATATTAGAGGTGCTGGTCACAGGCTAATGGGGGGGAAAGCCTAACATCCTACCAAGCCTCCAGGATCGATGCCAGGAACATGTCTGAACCCAGACTCATTTGTGGGGTCCCTTTCCTGTTCTTCAAAGAGGAATGCCTAGGAAGAAAGCTTTCTGTAATGCCAGCCTGTCCTTAAGGGAAGAACACCAGGAGCTGGGGGGCAAGCAGCCCTGGAAAGGGGCTCAAGGTAATCAACAGATCATCCTGCTAGGCCTCCTTTCCACAACTGTCACTGAGAGAAACTAGAGTTCCCTTTGGTTCACATGGTAAGACTTGAGAGATTATTCTAACTAAGCTGCACAGAGCATCATGCACTTTCTCTGTGGCAACTATATGAGGACATTTCTGCCTCAGAATAAAGGAGCCAGCCAGGCTGCGCATGGTGGTGCGTGCCTTTACTTGCAGCCTATGAGGCGAGGCCAAAACTGGGAATCACTTGAATCCACAGTTTTGAGACCCACCTGGGGCAACATAGCAAGACCTAGTTTCAAAAAATAGCTGGATGTGGTGGTGCATGCCTGTAATCCCTGGGAAGCTGAGACTGGGGGTCACTTGAGTCCGTGGTACCTCAGGCAACATGAGCCTGCAATTCCCCAGGCAACAAAGTGAGACCTAGTCTCAAAAAAGGAAAAAGGAAAAATGAATAAAGGAGCTTTGGGATATCCTTTGCAAAGCATGTTGTGCTGGGTCCTTGTGGAGCTTGCCCCAGACACCTGAAGCCTGTTAGCTGGTATTTTTTGTTTGTTTGTTTGTTTGTTTGTTTGTTTGAGACTAGGTCTCCCTATTTTTGCCCGTGGAACCGCAGGCTCTCGTTGCCCGGGGTACCACAGACTCAAGCAGTCCCCAGCCTCAGCTTCCCAGGTAGCTGGGATTACAGGCGCGCACCACCACGCCCAGCTATTTTTTTGGAACTAGGTCTCACTGTGGGCCCCAGGCTGGACTCGAACCGCAATCCCTAGCCCCGGCCGCTTCATAGGCTGAAGCTTACAGGTACGAGCCACCGTGCCCGGCCTGCTGGTGTTTATGTATTAAATTCACAGGTGTAGTGAATCTCAAATTCCTCAAATCTGCAAATGCCAAATTATGGCTTGAAAGGGTTCCCAAGGCAATGACCTCCACTGCAGAGGCCTAGTCTTGTAGGTCACTGGGCCAGACTCACCACCAGGTTTCAAGAGTCCCTCTATCCCCCTTGGGGGGATAAAAAACAGTGACACACTGCCCCTCATTAAGCATCTAAGGCTGCAGGAAGCTCTGGTTTATCTGGTCCTTCAAGAGGCCATAGTGGTAGAATGAATTTCAGATCTTAAAGGGTGGGTGTAGTGCAACCATCCTATTGGTGACGCCAATTGTAATGCACAGGCAGGCCAATCTGGGTAGGTTCTTTATTGGTTCCGGCAGTTTATACAGACACACCAGGCAGAGAAGGCCAGGGTCCAGGGATGCTAAAAGGCAGGTGATCCCCGCAACCCCCCAGGAATCTTTACCCTCTTCTCTGGTCTCTGACTCTAGTGTTTTCCTACATTGTCTCTTTACCCATGTTCTGCTTCTCATGCCCTCCCACCTCAGGATGACACCACCCTCTTATCTTTACCTCCCATGTCCAGATGAGCCCACTCACACATGCGCACACCCACTGGGCCAAGCATGTACAATCACAGGGCAGGTACAATACCCAGGTGCTGGTCCTAGAGACTAATGAAGGAAAAAACCTGACAAACTCCTTTACCCTAGAGTGGGGAACACTTTGATGATCAGATGTACCCTCCCAGTATTACAAGGTATGACTTTGCAAAGTTTGGGGACTGCATGGACTCCCCAAGCTATCCTTAATCCCAACTAGACTGCAAGCTCCCTGCAGGCAGGGACTGTGTCTCCCTCACCGCTATATATGCCTGGGGCCAGTGCTGGACTCATGGGCCTTTAGGAAAAAGAGACCCAGTCAGCTGGCTGGCCTGAAGGAAGTGGTGCATGTGCTGCACGTGAAGGTTTAAACGCCCAAGTGCCAACTCCTTCCCCTGAAAGTAGTGTCGGTGGGTAAAATACAAGCTGCCTTGTTAAATTTGCTTTTTAGATAAACATTTTTCGGCCTGGGTCAATCTATGCAATATTTTGTTACAGTAAGAAATAAGGCCAGGCATGATGGCGCATGCCTGTAAGTGGCAGCCTAGGAAGCCACAGCGGGGATTGCGGTTCAAGTCCTGCTCAGGGTGACATAGCAAGACCTAGTTCCAAAAAAATAGCTGGGCATGGTGGTGCATGCCTGTAATCCCAGATACCTGGGAACTAGCTAGACCTAGTCTAGCAACATGAGCCTGCGGTTCCATGGGCAAAAATAGCAAGACCTGGTCTCAAAAAAAAAAAAAAAATCATTGTTTATCTAAAATTTAAGTTTAACTGGGTTAAATTGCTATTTTTCATTTGCTAATCGCAGAGGCCAAGATGGCCAACATGGAATACCTTCTCCTTCATCTGAAATCCCTGGATAAAGCAGGGTGTCCAAGGCACTGAGCTGTGATACTCAAGGCAAAAGTTCGATGACTAAAAGACAGTGCTGCAAGGTTTGGTCCCCTCTCTGACATTGTGGCATATGCAATCCTTGCTCATGACAGCAAAGGAGAACCAAGGTTCTAGAGTGAAGAGAGTGAATTGAGGAAAGATTGTTCTGGCAGGGTGTAGTGGGATGGTATGGATACATGTTTTGGGCACATAGACACACACTCATGCATCCTGCAACCACAGCTCCCAGCCCAATGGAATTACCTGGTGTTGGAATCTGTATTCTTAAGCAAAGTATCCCACAGAGTCCAAGGAATGTGGAGTCAGATAATTTTATTTCATAGGGCAAAGCGTTAGAAGTCAACTCTAGTACATTCATCTCACATGTATCCTGTGGCAGCCACCAGGACTGCTTTTCATCTGACTTACTGGCCATCATGCAACACATATGTGCAGAGTATGACCCTGAGGCACCCTGGGGCAGGCAATTTGGTCTCCCCAAGCTCTCTTCCTCCAAACGTGTTCTCTTTAGCCAGTAAGAGCCACCTCTCAAAAGCCTTATGATTTTCAAGCAGGACTGCTACACAGGACTTGCTACACAAGTTTTTGTTGTTGTTGTTTTTTGCCTCAGAGTATTAGAAAACACACTGTTTGGATTAAATATCCCTTTGAGAGCTGACAGAAGAAAATGCATTTATAATGTAAAGTTGTCTAAATCCCCAGATTGCTAAACCCATCCAGGGTACCAGTGCACATTCTTCTGCATCAATGAAAACTTGGAAAGCAGAGAAAAGCTGTGTGGGTTTGGCTAGCTGGCTCTCTGCCAAGAGGGCTGCACGCCCTCTCCTTCTGCCTGTTCTGACAATGCTTGATGGTTCATCACATCTGTGAGAGTCTGATGTCATAAGTAACCATGTTGAAGTTGTCCCAGGCAAAGAGCTTCTTCTCCAGAGGGTTGTAGTCGATCATGCTGTTGTACTTGTAGTGGTTCTTGAACTGGACATTCAGGGCCTTGCTGCTCCGTGTGCCCGTGTTATATGCAAAGTTGACAGCAGTGTCAGGGAAGGAATAGCTGCTGATGGTGTACAAGGTGCCACAGATAATAAAGGCATTGGCAACGGACAGCTTACGGATGTTGGTCTCCCAGGTTTGTTCAAGCTCCAGATCCTCTGGGTTCAGTTTGGAGAGGACAATGGCGCCTTTGGCCTCATCAGTGCTGTAGATGACCCAGAGGCCTGACTCATCCACTGCCAGGTCCACGTCAGTGTAGCCTCCCCAGGAATAGGGGAACTGTCCATGGTATCCAGCCCCAGGGATTTCCTTCTCAGCCTTCACGGACTCAGAGTTTAACTCATACCTGATCACAGTTCTGGACTCTGCCCCCTGGAAGTAGAGACTCCCGCAGTAGACCACGGCGCCGGTGCTCTCCAGCGGCCGGGGCAGCATGTGGACCTTGGAAGGGTAGCCCTGCAAGAACTGGCTGGTGAGGTTGTACTCGAAAACCTGGCGGATGTCGGTGCCCACAGTGTCAATCCTCCATGTGGTCTCCCGGGTGTAGGGGGCAACAGGTTTGGGGTCTCGCATCCATACCCCGTACTTGCCTGAGATAGTCTCAGCTGTTCTCAGAGTGACAGGCTCTCCTATCCACACAAGTTCTCCACATCCTGGTGAATGAAACAAACAAAAAGCACTTACCCATTATCTTCCCATGATGCAGAAGCATGGCAGGGTTGGCAAAAGCAAGAACCCCATCTGGATTTAAGTCTAGGTTTTGCCACCTGCTGGCTGGGTGACTTCCAGGGAGTTACTTAGCGCTGTCAGCCTCAGTTTTCTCATCCGTAAAGGGGTTAGTAACAGTGGCTTAAGTACTAAGGTTATTTTAAGTTTTAGATGTTAAAATGTTTGGTATGGCATCAATGCCCAGTGAACATCATGCTATATGAATTGAACTTCTCCACTCAGTATCAGTTATAAAGATAAAGGCTGCACAGAAAGCTTCAAACTCAATTTGCAATATTGGGCTAAAATGAGAGCAGTCTCATGGGTGTTCACTATATTACTCTTTGACTTTCATGTCTGATTTTATTTATTATTAAAAAAAAAAAAACAACAACAACAAGGGCCGGGCATGGTGGTGCATGCCTGTAGGAGGCAGCCTAGGAAGCCACAGCCAGGGCCAGGGATCGTGATTCAAGTCCCATCAGGGGCACGTAGCGAGACCTAGTCCTCAAAAAATAGCTGGGCATGGTGGCGTGTGCCTGTAATCCCAGCTACCTGGGAAGCTGAGGCTGGGGGTTGCTTGAGTCTGTGGTACCCTGGGCAACATGAGCCTGCGGTTCCATGGGCAAAAATAGCGAGACCTAGTCTAAAATAAATAGAAGATAGATAGATAGATGGATGGATGGATGGATGGATGGATGGATGGATGGATGGATGGATGGATGGATGGATGGATGGATGGATAGATAGATAGAAAGAATAAAAAAACAAGTCATTATCATATATTCTATAAAAGTTTCTCAAGTCCTGACCCATGAACTCTCTAGTCCAGCCATCATCTTTTTTTTTTTTGACACTCGGTCTCTCTATGTTGCCTGGGTAGTCCCAATCCCACGGACTCAAGCGATTCCCAGCCTGAGTCTCCCAGGAAGCTGGGATTACAGCATGCGTCACCACGCTCACCTATTTTTTGAGACTAGGTCTTGCTATGTTGCCCGGGATAGCCTCAAACCCGCGGACTCAAGCAATTCGTAGCCTCGGTCTCCCAAGGCTGGGATTAAAAGCATGCCCCACTGTGTCCCCTCCCACCCCCCCGCATCATCTTAACGTGATAACACCTGAGCAGTGTTTTATTTAAAAAAATAGGTAACTGGGAAGTTAGTTTTAGCTGACTCACAAGAAATCTCTGTACTTTAACAGGCCCCTTCAATTTCCTTACAGAAAGTGGAAACTCTTTACTATTCATATCTTAGAGAATATTTTGACCATTCTGTAACTCTCTTCCCCATGCATGTCTGTCAGTGTTAGAAACAGTGATCGGTGATGTGGACAGTCACTGTTTCTGAAAGCCAGTCTTTCTCTTAAAGTCAGGCTTTCAGGCTTTGGAAAGGAAAACTATGTGTTTCTTAAATTCTTAAGTTTCCTAAAGTTCAGGAAATACACCTTTAGTAGCAAACTGCTGAGATGGTGTGTGTGTGAAGAATCTCCTGGAAAATTTTCAGGTCAATCATGCATCTCTCATCTCATCCCTCCAATGCAGTTCAGTGCATTGGACAAGATACGGGGTTTCACTAAGCTGGCTTCTTCTGGCATGCTATGGAAAGGGGGCAGAAAGTATGTTCTGTTCCTCCACCCCTCCCCTGCCTCTGTCCCAAGAAGTTACTTGTCCTACAGACACCTACATCCTGGGGAAGCTGTACTTAGAACACAGAACTAGCCACAGATATAAAAGAAAAGGAATTTAACTTCATACCAGCATCTCCTTCTTTCCTCCCAAGATGGCCAGGTGGACTCTCCTCCAAGATTTGAGCAGCAAGAACCTCAGATGATCCTGACTTGAGTTCCTGGAAGTTCAAGTTCTCCAAATTCCATTTAGAAACTATGAAAAGAAAGACAAAATCATCCTTGGGGGGAGAGGGGGGATATCCCCATGACTATGTTGAGGATGACATTTAAATGGTGTGCCAAAGATAAGATGTTTGAGAGTTGTCTTAATAAATAGCTGGGTTAGCCGGGCACAGTGGCTAGTGCCTGTAAGCTTTAGCCTATGAAGCGGCCGGGGTTAGAGATTGCATTCAAGTCCCGCCTGGGGCCCATAGTGAGACCTAGTTCCAAAAAATGGCTTTGCGTGGTGGCGCGCACCTGTAATCCCAGCTACCTGGGAAGCTGAGGCTGGGGATTGCTTGAGTCCATGGTACCCTGGGCAACGAGAGCCGGTGGTTCCATGGGAAAAAATAGCAAGACCTAGTCTCAAAAAAAATAAATAAAATAAAAAATAAATGGCTGGGTGGAGGAGAGGAAGGGGAAACAAATCAAGACTGGACTACAGCAGAATAGTAAGAGCTGTCACAGTTAGTGGTCTGCAAAGGCCACAGCACTCTGATCCTCTCCCTGCTATATACGCAGTGTCCATTATGAATGTGCTACCTCCCAGGGCTCCCTGAAAAGCAAGACATTTCTCCTTTTAAGTAAGCACATTGCTAACCTTCTCCAGTAGAGGGCACTAGGGTCACAGTGGGTGAAGGACTGTCTTGGGTCCTGAGGGAGCTGAGCTTAGTTTATCACCTGACTCCTCCGATTCCTCCCAGCAACCGCGACCATCAGCGGCCCACAGCTTTCTCAACACAGAATCTGAGTCCCTCCATGCTCTGGCCCTGACTGCACTGTGCTCAAACCACAGGTGGCAGGTCCCCCAAGAAGTTGCCACTTTAACTCCAAGACAGCTCTGATCTGGACAAATGGACCACCTCTGCTGTCTGATGGGCTGAATCCCACCTAATGTGAACCCCTTCAGTCCGTGGGGCACCCGCAGAACTTGCCTGGTTCATCTTCCTTTCTATCAAAAATCCCTACTTCAGGCCGGACACAATGGCATGTACTGTAAGCGGCAGCCTAGGAAGCTGCAGCAGGGACTGGGAATGGTAGTTCAAGTCCCGCTCCAGGCAACGTAGTGAGACCTAGTCCCAAAAAAACAGGTGGGCGTGGTGGTGCGCACTTGTAATCCCAGCTACCTGGGAAGCTGAGGCTGGGGATCACTTGAGTCTGTGGTACCCCAGGCAAGGAGAGCCTGCGGTTCCACGGGCAAAAATAGTGAGACCTAGTGTATCTGGTGGTCACAGCACTGGAGCTGAGCTGAGAAACCAGAGTACTATGCGGCATGCAGCTCCCACATGGGGCTCACGGAGGGCTCCTTCATCACTTGTTCCTCCTCCGCTGCCCAGGAACAAGGCGTACAGATGTCTGACTGGGGGGAGGTGTCCTTTTTCCATGTCCCATCAAGACCCTCAAGGCTCTGAACAGGGGGCCCTTTGCATCTTCTGCTTCTTCCTTTCTCTCTCCTTTCATCATTTTATAAGAACCACACCTCATGTGCTTTCTCTGGAGTAAACAGGAACTATAATAAAATGTAATGGCAGGGAATGGCTTCCGGAATGACTTCAAGGCGTGTTCTGAGTTGGCAAGTGCGATGGTTGGATTGCAGTCCCCTGGGCTGCTGTGTCAGCTGTCAGCCGGGAGCATCTGGCAATAGCCAGACACCCTGAGCAGACTTATCCCACATGAGGAACCAAGGCTGAAGCCTCTGGGGGTGGATGCAAGACCCCGAAGCAAGAAAACATTCGAGTGAAGGGAGCTGGACTGGACTACCAGTGTAGCCTCTCTGAGCCTTGGCAGTCTTAGCTCAAATTGTATTGAAATGGACCTCAATGAAGATGTGTCAAAACTAAAAGTTCTATAGCTCTATCACATGATTCTGCAGTTACACTCCTAGGTATCTACCCAGGGTATAATAAATCACTAGTTTGAAGACATATATGCCCTCCTTTGTTGGTTGCAGTACCATTGCTACAGCTATAGTATGGAAACAAACTAAATGCTCAATGACAGAGCAGTGGGCTGAGAAGATGTAGTATGTATAAATTGTGGAATACTACTCAGTTGTAAAAAATGAACTATTTGTGACAACATAGATGGAACAGGAGGTTATGACACAGTGAAGTAACTAGAAAGGGAAAAGGCAAGATAGTTTCAGTCATTTGGAATATAAAGAAGCAAAACAAATGAACTGAGAAAATCAAATCAAAACAAACCCTAGAAATATGATTGCAGAATTGAGATTGCTAAAGGGGAAATAAACAGAGCGGAAAGAAGAGGAGGAATGGGAACAAAAGGAGGAGGTGTACAAAGATCTGGGTTAAAGGGCTCCTGCTACTTTGATGGTAGGCGTGGTGTGGTGACATATCTGGGATGATGGGAACCTGTTCCCCTAAATCATATGCAGTGTTGCAGATCAATGGTATCTCAAGAAATAGAAAAAAGAGAAAATTTCTCTGGACTATTTAGAAATAACTCACATTTCATCTTAAATGTGGAGGAAAAACAAAAAGGTTATGGAAATATGAAGAACTATACTGTAGCATACAATTAAACATTTTTAGGGATTTTATGTTTATTTACTTCTATTAAGATTCAGTCCTTTGGGCCGGGCAC
>PVHY01014862.1:0-37346 GCA_004024945.1 Uropsilus gracilis | reverse complement strand
ATTTTTTCACATTTTGTGGAAGATAAAACTTTAAACTAAAACACCCATATTCTCATTCTCATCTGTTAGGCAGAAAAGGTAAAAAATGTCTACTAGCCCAAGAAGGGGTTCTGAAGTAAAGATTGTCTGTTAAAGGGGTCATTTTGGTGACCGTTTTTAAGCCACTGTACTCCCAACCCGTTGAGTCACTGGCTGGTTAATCCCTTGGGAATGGTGTGGCTTTGGCCCCCACTGCATTGTCTAGTTCATGACTGGAGTTTATCCTTAGACAATCATGCTGTTGGCTATAAAGAGGTCATGCATACTATTGATTAATTGTACCCTTTGAAATTGGGCAACAAGTTCTCTTTTGGTCTTGTAGTCACAGTTTCGGGCTTACTGAGACTTTCGCTCCATCAGAAGGCAGCCTAATCAACTATTCCCAACTGGAAGGGATGGTCAGACTTTGAGGGGATTCTTTTCTATGCTTGACTTTCAGAAGTAGATACATTCAGAAACAGTCGCTAAGTGTTGTGTCTATTTTAGTTTAGATCTGTTAGTAGAAGCTCATCTTTGTATGTCCTATTTAAGAATTGGTTTTGGCTACCTGGACAGTATAAATGCTTCTGGGAAGTGCGGAATAGTAGCCATCATTATGTATTCCTAAAACTCGGCAATCAACAAATTCAGGCAAGTACAGGTGAACAATGCCGTTAATAATCTGGTTTTCATGCCTGCATGTAGATGTATTTAAACTTTCATTCATCTGAAAATATTTTATATGTTCTTTTGTGATGTCTTTCACTTATAGGTTTAGGAGTATGCTAATTATTTTCAGCCACTTTGTGAGTTTCCAAAATTTATTCCTCTTATGGATGTGTTATATCATTCCATTGTGGACACAGAAAATACTTTATATTAGGACAGTTCCTTTAAGGTTAGTGACATTGCTTTCACTTTAAGTACATCCTGGAAAACTTTTATGTACCTTTGGTAAGAATATGCATTCTATGGTATGGAGGGTCTTGGGGCCTGGAGATATCTATTCTGTACAGTTAATTCATGTTCTTGGCCAACAACAGGTGAAAGAGGGAATCAAGAGGAAATAAGAATTTAAAAATCTTGAAACAAAAATGGAAGCACAGCGTATTCAAACATATGAGCTGTTGTAGAGATAGTCATGAGGAAAGTTTGAGAGAATAAACACCTACATTGAGTAAACAAGAGTAAAATATGAAGTGAACAACCTAATGTTATAACGTAAAGAACCAGAAAAAGAGCAAATTGCACCCAAGGTTAGTAGAGGGAAGGAAATAATAAAGCTTAGATCATAAATAAGTGAATTAGAAAGCAGAAAACAACAGGAAATTTCTACAGTATTAAGACAAGGTTTTACTTTAAAAAGGTAAAAAATTACAGCCTGTGACACACTGACTCAGCTCAGGTTTCCAAGGCAAGCAGACCTCAGGTGTGGGTGGGGCCCTCAGTTTACCCTAAGAAAAGGCTTTTGGGCTCCAAAGCAAGGACGCATTTTTCCCGGCCATGCAACTAAAAGCATGCCTGGTCCAGAGTCAGGATTTGCAGGTGTGCTGACCCCACCGAGTCTGGAAGCACCAGCGTCACAGCGCTATACCATCACAGGCAAGGGAACCAAGTACTCTCACTGTATGAGAGTGTCAAGGAGCCCTTGCCCAAAAGGGTTATATGACAAGCCCTAGATTGACTACTAAGTAAAGCCACTCTCACGGGAATACTGAAAAATGGTATGGACACATCAGCCAAAAGGGAGAGAAATAATGAGAAAAGAAGGCAGTTTGCACAATAAAACCACACCTACTCATCATGCTCTCTGACTGAAAAGGAACGAGTTCCTCAAAACAGCCAAGAGAAGCAAGCAATATTCACCACGGCAGCATAGGCACAAAGGCAGGATTGGCCACAACCCGGTAGACTTTAACGTGCCAACCAATACTATAGCCATTGTTGCTTAATATGTAGAGCAAACACGAAGGCAAAACACAGGAAGGAAGAAAACGCAAATACTCAAGCAAGCCCTAGGGGAAACAATACATCACCAAAGGAAAGTCAGTCTCCAGGAACCAACAAGGATGACACTGAAGAAATGTCTAATGTATCAAAGGATTCAAATTCAATATGATAAAAGCACTCAAAGAGCTAAGGGAAGATGTAGAAAAAGGGAAAACAGCATGATACAAGCATATAATGAGCTAAGAGAACATGTAGAAAAATATTAAAAGGAATGTATCAATAAGAACAGCATATTTGCTGAACTGAAGAATGGGAATGAATCCCTAGCAAAGAAACTGAAAGAAACCCAAGATATAAGAGCAACAGAAGACCTAAAAAATGCAGGGAAAAGCCATGAAAGCAGATTAGATGAAATAGAAGAACAAATCAGTGTAATTGAGGATACAGAAATAGGATGTAGAAAGAAAAAGAGGAAAACAAAGAAGACAGAAGAATAAGTCAGAGAGCTGTCAGATTCCTTAAAGAAAGAAAATATCAGAGTAATTGGAACCCTGGAGAAGAGAGAGACATAGGAACTGAAAGAGTTTTTAAAGCAATAATAGAGGAGAACTTAACAAATCTGAAGAAGGAAATGAAAATAGAAATACAGGAAGCAAAAAGTACACCAAACTACGTAATTGAAAGAAAAACTACAGCAAGATACATCATTGTAAAACTTCTGAGAGCTCAAGATAAGGAAAAAATGAGAATGAAGAGAGACAGGAAACAGATAACCTACAAAGGAAAACCCATTGGAGTGACCTCGGCTTTGTCTAAGGGACACTCCAGGCAAGGAGGGAAAGGAGCCACATCTTCAAAAAGCCCCAAGACAAAAAGTGCCAGCCAAGAAAATTCTACCCTGCAAAGCTATCCTTCCTGTATGAAGGAAAAATTAGAACCTTCTCTGACAGGAAAAGTCTCCAGAAATTTGATGCCACCAGAACCCCCACTCCAAAAATTGTGCGAGAAGCCTTAAGACCAAAACCATCCAAAGAATATATACAACAAAATAAGAGACCAAGTCAGAACCTCAAAATGACCACCAGAAAACCAACTTTAGCATCTCAGACATCAATAATCACTCTAACGTCAATGGTTTAAACTCACCCATCGAAAACAAAGAGAAGCAGACTGGATCAAAAAACAAAACCCAACATGCTGCTGTCACCAGGAAATACATCTGAGCTCTAAAGATAAGCATAGATTGAAGGTAAAGGGTTGCAAAGCAATTATACAAACAAATGCTCCCCCTCACCAAAAAAAAAAAAAGACTGGGTTAGTCAATCTTATAGCAGACAAAGCAGATTTCAAATTTAAAAAGGTGAGGAAGGATAAGGAAGGTCACTCCCTAATGGTTAAGGGGTCAATTCACCAAAAACACAACAATTATCAACACATATTCACCACACGAGGGAGCTCCAAAATTCATAAGACAATTGCTAGCAGAACTGAAAACAAATATTGGTGAAAATACATATGTGGTAGGAGACTTTACCACCCCACTCTCACCAAAGGACAGATCAACGGAACAGAAACTACACAAGGACACAAAAGCTCCAAAGGAAGGCCTAGACCAAATGGACCTGGTAGATATCTCTAACACACTGCACCCCCAAGGAAAAGAATATACTTTCTTCTCAAACGCACATGAATCACTCTTAAAATTGACCATCTATTAGCTACAAGGCAAACATGAATAAATACACAAAGATTAAAATAATACCAACTTTTTTCTCTGCTCATAAAGGCATCAAACTAGAAATCAACAATGAAAAGAAAATAGGGAGAGGGTACAATACAGAGAGACTGAACAACAGGCTTTTGGAAGACCACTGGGTAAATGAGGAAATCAAAGGAGAAATTGAAACATGCATGGAGACAAATGACAAAGATGACACAGTATTCCAAAATGTGTGTGATTCAACAAAAGCAGTATTTTTTTTTCTTTCCAGGTATAATTTTATTTATTTTAAATTTTTTCTATTATTTTTTTATTTTACATTGTTATCTAATCAATAACAATCTAGTCTATCTAATTCGCATTCCACCTTATTACCCATGAACCATCCTCTTAGTCTATTGAGCCCTTCCCAGTTCCACTTTTATCACCTCATGCTCTATTCAGTTTTGCTGAGAGTTCATTTTAAATTTTTCCTCTCTCTTTATTTGCTTTCCCTTTGTCCCTCCAATAGGTGAGAGCATCCGTTATTTCTCTTCTCCTTTCTGGCTTATTTCTGCTAGCACGATTCCTTCTAGTTCCATCCATGTTGCTGCAAATGATGTTAAGTTTGTCTTTTTTGATTGATGAATAATATTCCATTGTGTACATATACCACAGCTTTCTGTACCATTCATCTATTTGGGGGCATTTGGGTTTGCTTCCATATACTTTCTATTGAAAATAGTGCTGCAATAAATATCCAGTTACAGGTGTCCTTTTGGATGAGAGTTTTTGTACCTTTGGGTATATTTCTAGCAGTGGGATTGCTGGATCAAATGGGAGTTCCATTTTCAGTAGTTTAAGCATCCTCCAAACAGCTTTCCCTAGTGGCTGGACCAGATTCCATTCCCACCAGCAGTGTAAAAACGTCCATTTCTCTCCACATCCATGCCAACACTTGTTGTTGCCTCTTTTTTTTTGATATGTAAGATAGTATCTTATTGTGGTTTTGATTTGCATTTCCCTGATTGTTAGTTATGTGGAGCATTTTCTCATATGCTGGTTGGTCATCTGTATATCCTGATTAGAAAAGTGTCTTTTTGGAACTTCATCCATATTTTGACGACTTTTTGTCTTAGTTTTGTTAAGTTGTGTGAGTTCTTTGTTATCAGGCCCTTTTCACTTGTGTGTAGAGTGAAGATATTGTCCCATTTAGTTGGGTTTCTTTTCATTTTATTTATTGTCTCTTTTGCTGTGTAGAAGCTTTTTAGCTTGATGCAGTCCCAGCTGTTTGTTTTCCTTCATTTTTTACCATCTGTACATGTATCCTGAAAGAGGTTTCTGAAGTATAAGTTTGGAGTGTTTTGCCTAAATTTTCTTCTATGTACTTTATGGTGTCAGGTTTTGCATCAAAGTCTTTTATCCATTTTGAGTTGGTTTTTGTACATGGTGTGAGGGAGTGGTCTAGATTCATTTTCATTTGCATGTTGTGGTCCTGTTTCCCCAGTACCATTTGTTGAAGAGACAGTCCTTGTTTCTCTGTATGGATTTAACCGCTTTTCCGAAAATTAGTTGACCGTACATGTGTAGCTTTATTTCTGGGCATTCGCTTCTGTTCCATTGTTCTGTGTGTGCATTCTTATTCCAGTACCATGCTGTTTTAATTATTTATGGCATTGTAATATAACTTGAAGTTGGGGGGGGTGAAATACCTCTGTTCTCTCTTTTTTTTGGCCATGGTTGCTTTTATTATTTCATGTGAATTTCAGTAGTTTTTGCTCTATCTCTTTAAAGTATGACACTGGAATTTTTATTGGGATCACATTGAATCTGTAGATTGGTTTTGGTAATATGGTTATTTTGATGATATTAATTCTTCCAGTTAACTTGAGCGTAGAACGTCTTTCCAATTCTTTAAGTCTTCTTCTATTTCTTTCAACTATGTTTTATAGTTTTCGTTGTATAGGTCTTTCACATCTCTTGTTAGGTTTAGTCCTGGGTATTTAATTTTCATTGGCAAAATGGTGAATGTAGCAGTTTTTTAAAGTTCTTCTGTCCTTTTTTTTTTTTTTTGCATATAGGAATGCTACTGTCTTTTGTGTGTTGATTTTGTTGCCAGATAGTTTACTGAACTGGTTAATTATTTCAAATAATTTTCCTGTGACTTTATTAGGGTTCTCTACATAAGACATCATATCATCTGCATATAATGATAATTTCACTTCTTCCAGATTTGTATTCCTTTTACGCCTTTCTCTTGTCTTACTGCACTAGCTACGACCTCCTTTTTTACTATGTGAAAAAGTAGTGGTGAGAGAGGTCATCCTTGCCTGGTTCCAGATCTTAATTGAAATGATTACAGGTTTTTCCCATTGAGAATGGTGTTTGCTGTGGCTTTGTCATAGATAACCTTTATTATGTTGTAGTATGATCCTTTTATTCCATTTTTTTCAAGGACTTTCATCATGAATGGATGTGGAACCTTGTTGAAAGCTTTCTCTGCATCTATTGATTTTCTTCTTGTTGATGTTATGTATTATGCTGTTTGATATTTGGACGTTGAACCATCCCTGTGCTCCTGGAAGGAATCCTACTTGGTCACGGTGAATAATCCTTTTAATACATTGTTGAATTCGAATTGCCAGGATTTTATTTAGAATTTTTACTTCTGCGTTCATTTTGCATGTGTTCATTTTTTGCATCTGTGTTCTTTCTTTGTGCTATCTTTATTGGATGTTGGTATTAGTGTAATGTTTGTTTTGTAGAATGCATTGAGCAGTCTTCTTTCTCATTTTTTTGAAGATTTTCAGTAATGCAAGTGTTATTTAATTGATGAATGTTTGGTAGAATTCATTTGTGAAACCATTTGGTCCTGGACTCTTGTTTTTAGGGAGGGTTTTGATGATTGCCTCAATTTCACTGCTTGTGAATGACCTGTTTAAATCTTCTATTTTGTTCTTTGTTCAACTATGGGTGGCTATATAATTCTAAGAATGTATCCGTTTCATCCAGGTTGTTGTATTTATTTGCATAAAGGTGCTTGTAGTAGTCTCTGATTTTCCTTTGGATTTCTGCTTTGTCTGTTGTAAGTTCTCATTTTTTGTTTGTAATCCTGCTTATTTGAGTCATCTCCCTTCTTTGTGAGTCTTGCTAGGGTGTAATCAGTTTTATTTATTTTTTCAAAGAACCAGCTTTTGACTTTGTTGATCTTCTGGACTATCTTTTTGATTTATAGTTCTTTTATATTTCTTCTTTTATTTTTCATTATTTCGTGTCTTCTGTTGGGTTTTAGGTTTTTTTCTGTTGTTCCTTTTCTAGTTCCTAGAGTTGGGAGATGAGGTTATTTCTTTGGTTTGTTTTCTTGCCTTTTGATATGAGCCTGCATTGCAATGAGCCTTCCCCTTAATGCTGCTTTTGTTGCGTCCCATACACTTTGGAATATTGTAACATCTATCATTTTTTCCATGTAAGTTTTAATTTCTTCTTTGATTTCCTCATTTACTCATTGGTCTTCCAGTGGCATGTTGTTCAGTCTCCATGTAGTGTCCGGTTTCCTTACTTTCTTTTCATTGTTGATTTCCAATTTGATACCTTTATGGTCAGAGAAAAAATGGTAGTATTTGAATTTTTGTATATCTATTCATGTTTACCTTATGGCCAAATATATGGTTGGTTTTGGAGAATGACCCATGTGCATTTGAGAAGAAAGTGTATCCTTTTCCTTGGGGGTGCAGTGTCCTATTGGATCTATTAGATCCATTTGGTTTAGATACCCCTTTAAGGCTTTAGTGTACTTTTGTATTTGGTGTTACGTTCTTCGGTCCTTTGGTGAGAGTGGAGTGTTAAAATCACCTACCACATATTGTGTTTTCACCGATGTTTATGTTGAGCTTTTTTAGTAGTTGTGTTATGTGTTTTGGTGCTCCCTCATTTAGTGAATATATGCTAATAATTTAATGTCTTTCTGGTGGATTAACCCCTTTATCATAATATAGTGATCTACCTTGTCCGTTGTCACTTTTCTTAGTTTGAAGTCTGTTTTATCTGCTATAAGAATGGCTACACCTGCCTTCTCTTTGGGGCCATTTGTTTAAAGGATTTTGTTCCAGCCTTTACTTTAAGTCTGTGCTTGTCTTTGGGGTTCAGGTGCATTTCCTGGAGGTAGCAAAATGCTGGATTCTGTTTTTTAATCCAGTCTGCTCTTCTCTGTCTTTTAATTGATGAATTTAGACTATTAATATTAAGAGTGACTATTGAGACTCGGGAGTCTGAGGTTGGCATGTTGGTGGTCTTTTTGGAGTTCTATTTATTCCTTTTTTTCTGTTTAGTCTTTGGATGACTTTGGTCTTAAGGTTTCTCATAGTATTTCTTGAGGTGGGGGTTTAGCAGTTGCCAAGTTCTGAAAATTTGCTCCTCTGTTAAGGTACTTATGTTTTTCATCATAAAAGAAGGAGATCTTCACTGGGTAGAGTATTCATGGCAGGCATTTACTTTCTTGGAGGTTTTTGAATATGTGGCTCCATTTTCTTCTTGCCCGAATTGTGTCCTCAGTGAAGTCTGAGGTCAGTCTGACAGGTTTTCTTTGTATGTTATCTGTTTCCTTTTTCTGGTCAGTTTCATTATTTTTTTTCCTTATCTTGGACTTTTAGAAATTTTACAATTATACTCTTGGCATTTTTTTTCATTGTTGTAATTTTCTGTTCTTCTGGCTTCCTGTATATATATTATTATTTCCTTCTCTAAGGAGATTCTCAGCAAAAGCAGTATTAAGAGAACAGTTCATAGCGATAGAGGTCCAAAGAAAAAGGATTGAAACAACCTAAAAAATAATGTAATTTTCCAACACAAGGTACTAGAAAAAGAACAATAAAAAAATTAAGACCAGTAGAAGACAAGAAATAATAAAAATAAAAGCAGAGGTAAATGAAATAAAAACCAAAAAGACCTTGGAGAATGTAAACAAAACCAAAAGCTGATTCTCTGAAAAGAATATTAATATTGATAACCCCCTAGCAAGACTAACAATGAAAAGAAGGGAGATAACTCAAATAAACAGAATCATAAATGAAAAAGGAGAAATTACAACAGACACAGAAGATATCCAAAAAAATAATGAGACTTCTATGAAATCTATACACAAACAAATACAGCAACCTGGAGGAGAGATGGACAAATTCCTTGAATGATACATCCATCCAAAATTGGACAAAGAAGCAATAGAGAATTTAACAGTCCAATTGCTAACAGTAAAGTGAAGCAGTCAACAGAATTCTTCCCCTAAAAACAAGAACCCAGGACCGAATGGTTTCACAAATGAATTCTACCAAACTTTCAAAGATGAAATAACACCTATGTTACTGAAAATTTTCCCAAAAATTGAGAAAGAAGGAAAACAACTAAATACATTCTATGAAGCAAACATTACACTAATTCCAGAACCAAAGATAGCACAAAGAAAGAAAACTATAGACCAGTCTCCCTAATAAACACAGCTGCTAAATTCCTGCCAGAATCCTGGTCAACTGAATCCAACAGTGCATGAAAAGGATTATCCACCACAACCAAGTGGGATTCACATGGAGGCACAGGGATGGTTCAACATCTGAAAATCAACCAACATAATCCATCACATCAACAAAGAGAAAAACAAAAAGTATATGATCATATCAATACATGCAGAGAAACCATTCAATAAATTTCAGTACCCATTCACGGTGAAAACCTTTGAAAAAAATAGGAATAAAAGGAACATATCTCAACATAATAAAAGCCATTTATGATAAACTCACAGCAAACATCATCCTTTGGGGAAAATTGGGGAAAACCTGAAATCATTTCAATTAAGATCTGGAAAATGACAAGGATGCCCCCTGTCACCACTGCTTTTCAACATAGTACTGGGAATTTTGGGTAGGGCAATAAGGCAAGAGAAAGACATAAAAATAATACATAGAGGGAAAGAAGAAATAAAACAGTAACTGTATGCAGATGACATGATGCTCTATGTAGAACAATGCAAAAAACTACCTACACAAAAAAGGTAATTGAAATAATAAACCATTCAGGTAAGATAGTTGGATACAAAATCTACACACAGAAATCACTGGTCATCTTATATGCAAAAACTCAGTCAGAAGAAGAAGAAATTAAAAAAAAAACATTACACCACTGAAAATTAAATATGTAGGAATAAAATAACAAAAGAATTAAAGAATAAACAAATAAAACAGCAAAACATTCTTAAAATAAATAGAAGACATTAAAAAATGGAAAGACATTCCCTGCTCATGGATTAAAGAATTAACATTATCAAAATGGCTATGCTACCAAAAGCAATCTACAGATTTAATGCAATCCAAATAAAAATACCAATGACATTTTTATGTTAAAATCGAGATTTAAAAAACAATAATGTACATACATACATACATACATACATACATATATATATATATATATAGATATATATAGATATATATAGATATATCTCCTTGTATTCCCCAGGGTTCACCCCCACCTCCTCTCCCTGACTGTTTCTGCCCTCCCCTCACCCCCCCACCACGTTGTATACTTTAGTTTGGTTGTTAGCTTGTTTTGACTTTTCCTCTTGGCCTTTTGCTTGTTTTTCCTATGTCCCATATATCAGCGAAACCATTTGGAATCTGTCTTTTTCTTTCTGATTGTTTCTGTTAATATGGTTTCTTCTAGTTACCCCCATGTATTCATAAATTCATTGAATTTGTCATTTTTGATGGATGAGTAATATTTCATTGCATATCTATATATCACAATATTTTCATACATTCATCTGTTTTGGGACAATTGAGTTATTTCCATATCCTTGAAATTATAAATACTGTTGCAATAAACATCCAAGTACAGGTATCCCTATCTATATGTATTGTGGTCTTCTTTGGGTAGATTCCCAGGAGAACAATTGCTGGGTCAAATGGTAGTTCCACTTTCATTAGTTTGAGGGTCCTCCATACAACTTTCCATAGTAGGTGGACCACTTTACATTCCCACCAGCGGTGTAGCAGTGTTCCTTTCCCTCCACATCCACTTCAGCACTTGCTGCCTGTTTTTTTTTTATATGTGCCATTCTTACTGGTGTAAGGTGGTACCTCATTGTGATTTTGATTTTCATTTCCTTGATTGCTAGTGATGTTGAGCATTTTTCCATTTCCCTGTTGGTCATTTGAATTTCCTCTTTAGAGAAGAGTCTTTTTAGTTCTTTAGTTAGTCTAACCTCATAACCTCCAACCCCTTAGTCTAACCTCATATTTCTTGGAGCGGACACTCCAAGCAAGGAGAAAATGGAGCCACATCTTTAAAAACTCCAAGACAAAGTGTGCCATCCAAGAATATTCTACCCAGCAAAACTGTTCTTCCTTTAAGAAGGAAAAATTAGAACCTTTTCAGACAGACAAAGTCTCCAGAAATTTGCTAGCAGCAAACCCACACTCCAAGAAATTTTGCAAGAAAACTTAAGGCCAAAGTCCTCAGAAGAATAAATAGAATGAATATAACAAGAAACTAAAACAGAACCCCAAATGACCACCAGGAAACCAATGTTACTCCCTCAAACATCAAGAATTGCTCTCTAACCTAATCAATCAAAAGACAGAGTTGCAGAGTGGATTAAAAGACAGAACCCAACGTTCTGCTGCCTCCAGGGAACACATCTGATTCCTAAATATATGCACAGATTAAAGGCAAGAGGATGAAAAACAATTCCACAAGCAAATGCCCCCCCTCCAAAGAAAACGGCAGGTGTAGCCATTCCTATAGTAGACAAAGCATATTTCAAGGTGAAAAATGTGACAAAGGATAAGAAGGTCACTACCTAATGGTTCAGGAGTCAACCCATCAAAAAGACATAAGAATAATTAACATCTACTCACCAAATGAGGGAGCACCATGATTCATATGACAGCTACTAGCAGAACTGAAAACAAATATTGGTGAAAACACATCTGTGGTAGGAGACTTTAACACTCCAGTCTCACCAAAGTACAAGACAATGAAACAGAAGCTACACCAGGGCACCAAAGTCTTAAAAGAAGACCTAGAACAAATGGACCTAATAGATAACTACAGGACATTACACCCATAGGGAAAAGAATACACCTTCTCAAATGCACATGAATCATTCTGTAAAGTTGATCGCATACTAGGCCACAAGGCAAACTTGAATAATTACACAAAGACTAAAATACCAGTTTTTTTCACTGACCAAAAATACATCAAATTAGAAATCAACAATGAAAGGAAATTAAGAAGAGTGTCCAACACATGGGTAATGAACAATATGCTACTAAACAAAGACTGGGTAATTGAAGAAATTAAATAAAAAATTGAAACCTATTTCGAAATGAACGACAAAGAAGATACAACATTCCAAAACATCTGGAACTCAGCAAAAGCATATATAAGAGGATGGTTCATAGCAATACAAGCTCATATCAAAGAGCAAGAAACTATCCAAAGGCATAATCTATTCTCCCAACTTGAAAAATTAGAAAAAGAGCAACAAAAAAATCTAAAACCCAGCAGAAGACAAGAAATAATAAAAATGAAAGCAGAAATAAATAATCTAGATACCAAAAAGACTATTCAGAAGATCAACAAAACCAAAAGCTGATTCTTTGAAAAAAAATAAATAAATAAATAAATAAAATTGATAAATGAAAGAGGAGAAACTACAACAGACACAGTAGAAACCCAAAGGATAATCAAGAGATTACTATGAACATCTATATGCAAACAAATACAACAACCTGGATGAGATGGACATATTCTTAGAAAAATACAGTTACCCAAAATTGAACAATGCAGAGATAGAGAACTTAAACCAACCGCAAGTGCAAAATTGAAGCAGTCATCGAAACTCTCCCTAGAAACAAGAGCCCAGGGCCAGACAGCTTCACAAAAAAAAATTCTACCAGACATGAAAAGATGAAATAACTTCTGCACTACTAAAACTTTTCAAAAAATTGAGAAAGGAAAACTGCAAAACACATTCTACGAAGTAAACATCACACTCATACCAAAACCAAATAAGGACAACACCAAGAAAGAAAACTATAGACCTATCTCCCTAATGAACATGGACACAAAAATTTTAAACAAAATCCTGGCAAATTGAATTCAATGATGCATAAAAAGCACTATTCACCATGACCAAGTACAATTTATCCCAGGGGCACAGGGATCGTTCAACATTAGAAATCAATTAAAATAATCCACCACATCAACAAGGGGAAAAACAAAATTGATCATATAGATAGATGCAGAGGAAGCATTTGACAAAGCCCATCACCCATTCATGATAAAAGCTCTTGAAAAATTGGGGATAAAAGGAACACACCTCAGGATAATAATAGTCATCTACGACAAACCTACAGCGAGCATCAAGCATCATCCTAATTATGAGAAAATTAAAATTGCTTCAATTAAGATCTGGAACCAGGCAAGGTTGCCCACTCTCTCCCCTACTTTTTAACATTGTACTGGAAGTTCTAGCTATGGTAATAAGACAAGAGAAAGACATAAAATGATACTAATAGGAAAAGCGGAATTGGAGTTATCATTATATGCAGATGATATGAATCGCTAGGTAGAGAACCCCAAAAAATCTACAAAAAAATACTTGAAGCAATAAACCAGTTCAGTAAGTCCACTGGTTACAAAATCAACACACAGAAGTCAATAGCTTTCCTATACGCAAAAAGCCAAATAGAAGAAGAATAGATCAAAAAAAAAAAACCATCCCATTTACCATTGTACAAGAAATAATTAAATACCTGGGAATCAACCTAATAAAACATGTGAAAGAACTATACAAAGAAAATGTTAAAACACTGCTGAAAGAGATAGAAGAAGGCATAAGGAAATGGAAAGACATTCCCTGCTCATGGATTGTATGAATTGACATCATCAAAATGGCCATCCTAGGAAAAGCATAATACAGATTCAATGTAATCCCTATAAAAATTCCAATGATACTCTTTGAAGAGATAGATAAAAAATTACTGAAATTTATATGGAATAAGAAAAGACATTGAATATCAAAAAGACTCTTGCCTAAAAAGAGAGAAAATGGAGGTATTAATTTCCCAGACTTCAAATTATACTACAAATCCATAGTAATTAAAACAACTTGGTACTGATACAAAGACAGACAATCAGACCAACGGAACATAATTGAATACCCTGAAATAAAACCACATATATAGTCAACTAATCCATGACAAGGGAGTGAAAAACTTACATTGGAATATGACAACCTCTTCAATGAATGGTGCTGTGAAAAGTGTCCCAAGATATGCAGAAAAATGAACTAAGACACCCTTACACCTTGTACAAAAACCAACTCAAAATGGATTAAAGACTTTGATGTAAGACTTGAAACCATAAAGTACATTGAAGAAACCTTGAACAAAACCCTTCATGAATTACAATTCAGAAATCCATCTACAGAGGGCAAAGAGATGAAGGGAAACAATCCAACAAGCATATAGACCCCAAAAGAAAGCAGGTACAGCCACAAGCATATCAGATAAAATAGACTTCAGACTAAAAAATGTAATAAGAGGCAAAGGTGGCCACTATATAATGATCAAGGGTCAATACACCAGGAAGACATAGCACTTATCTATATATATATATATTATATATGTATCAAATGAAGGAGCATCAAACGACACCAATTACAAGCATTTCTGAAAAAATGACATTGAAGAAAATACATATGTAGTAGGAGAATTTGACACCCCATTCTTGCCAAGGAACACATCAACAAGACAAAAAAAAAAAAGAAAAACAAGGACACTGTAACCGTAAATACATGCCTAGACCCAATGGACCTAATAGATATCTACAAAACGCTGCACCTGCACCTGTAAGAAAGGAATATACATATTTTGTAAGGGTACAATGGATCATTCTCCAAGACCGATCATTCTCCAAGACCAACTGTGTCACAGGACCAGCACCAACAAATTCACAAGGATGGAACTAACACCAGCAAGGGAAGGGCACAAGAGATTAAGATGGTTCATGGGTGATAAGGTGGTGCAAAAACCTTAGGATAGACAATGATGCCATATATAATATAAATTAAAAATTAAAAAGAAATAACACCAGCATTTTCTCGGACCATAAAGGCATCAAACTAGAAATCAATCATGAAAAAAAGGAAAGGAAACCACACATCTCATGAAGACTGAATCCCTCATTAATGGAAAGCTACTGGATTAATGAGGTAATCAAAGAAGAAATGAAAAGAAATATTTTGAGATGAACAACAATGAGGGCATGTCCTTCCAGAACATATGAGGCACCGCAAAAGCAGTAATAAGAGGGAAATCTACAGTGATACCATCTCACATCAAGACTCAAGAAACTACCCCAAGGAACAACCTAATCTCACATCTGAGAGAACAAGGGAAGGAACAATGGAAAAATCCAAATACAAGTAGAAGGAGGAGATAATAAAACTTCAAGTAGAAATAAATAAAACAGACAAAAAGGACAGTGCAAAAGAGCAATGACAGAAATTGTTGGTTTTTTGAAATGACAAACAAATAAACCTCTACCAGGCTCAGAAAGAAGGTAAAAAACACAAATGAATAGAATCATAAATGAAAGAGGAGAAATTACAACAGAGAAAGCAGAAATTCAGAGGGTAATTGAGATTACTATAGACATCTATATGCAAACAGATTCAACAACCTGCATGAGATTGGATAAATTTTCAGAAGTATGCATCCATCCAAGACTGGATAAAGAAGACATAGAACGCCTAAAATACCAATCTCAAGCAGGGAGATAGACTTTTTTACTACTCATTTTGTTGTTTACATATTTATGCATATTTGTACATATATATAAACATTACATCATTGCTTTCTCCAGGCTTCTCCCTCCACCCTTTCACTCATGAACCTTCATCTTGGTCTTGTGCTCCTGCCTTCCCTGATTTCTCTGCCCCACACCCCAGCTGCTTATCCTAGTTCTGTTATTTGCTCATTTTGATTTTTCTTGGCTTTTTGTTAATTATTCCTATAAGCCATTTATTGATGAGACCATATGGTTTCTGTCTTTTTCTTTCTAACTTATTTCTGCTAATAGAATTCCCTCTAAGTCCATCCATGTTATCACAAATACTTCATACTTGTTGGTTTTGATTGCAGAATAATGTTCCGTTGTGTTCATAGAACAATTTTTTTTCAACCATTCATCAGCTTGGGGGCATTTGGGTTGTTTCCACATCCTGGCTATTGTGAGTAGTGAAGCAGCAAAACTGAAACAGTAATAAAAATCATCTCCCAAAAGAAAAGCCCTAGACCAGATAAATTTTAAAATGAGTACTACCAAATGTTCAGAAATGAACTGGGGCCTATCCTACAAAATTCTTTCAAAAATGAGGAGGGAATACTACCAAATCCATTCTATGAAACCAATATCACATTAATAGCAAAACCAAACAAAGACAATGCAAAGAAAGAAAACTACAGGCCAAACTCCCTAATGAACACAGAAACAAGATACTCTTGAAGAATAATAACAATATAACAGGACTTGACATATCAAAAGCTAATTACAGAACATTGTAATTAAGAACACGTGGAAACAGACAATAATTCAACACAATAGAGTAGTAAACACTCAAATCAACATACATATATGGAAGTATGTCATATGACCAAAACAGCGTTATGGAGCAAATAGAAAAGGTTGATGGCATGTGGTAAACTGATTGCTTGGATCAGAGAAAACCTAACTGAGTGCTCCCTACGTATGTCATGCACAGAAAATAAAGAATGTTAGAGAACTTGAATATGAACATCACCAGTGCTTTTCTTTCTTTTTTTTTTTATTTACCACTACTTTTCAATGAAGTTCTAGCAGTTCTAGCTAAAGCAGTTACGCAAGTAAAGGAAATATAAGGAATCCAAATAGGAAAGAAGAAGCGAAGCTATCACTGTTTGCAGATGACATGATGACATAGAGAGAGAGAATCCTAAGAATGCTACAGAAAACCTAATGAAAATAATAAACCAGTTCAGTAAGGTAGCAGGCTACAAATCAATGCACAAAAATCAGTAGCCTACTTATATGCCAAAAATCCATCTGTAGCAGAAGAGATAAGAAAACTACCCCATTTAAAAGAAATAGAAGGAGACACAAATAAATGGAAAGATATTCGCTGCTCACGGATTGGAAGAATTAACATCATCAAAATGGCCATTCTACAAAAAACACTCTACAGATTCAACACAATTCCAATAAAAACCTCAATGTCATTCTTCAAAGAAATTGAACAAATATTAGTAAAGTGCCTTTGGGAAAAGAAAAACTCTCAATAGCCTAAGCTCTCCTACTAAAAGGAGAGAGATTAGAAGCATTGCGCTCCCAGACTTTAATTGTACTACAAAGCCATAAGAATTAAGACGACATGGTATTGGAACAAAAAGATGCACAGACCAATGGAACAGAATCAAAAGCCCAGAAACAAAGCCCCACTTATATGGTCAGCTAATTATAATAAAGGAGCATAGACTATATTTGGGTATAAGGATAATCTCTTCAGTATATGGGGCTGGAAGCACTGGACTACTATGTAAAAAACAAAGACTACTTCACACCATGTAAAAAAAAAAGCAAACAACTCTAAGTGGATAAGAGACTTGGATGTAAGATCTGAAACCATAAAATACATAGAGGAAAATATGGGCAAAACACTCAAAGACTTACACTTCAAAAACCTATTCCAAGACACATCTATATATGCTAAAAAGATGACGGAAAACATAAAAAGCTGGAACTACATCAACCTCAAAAGCTTCTGCACAACAAAATGAAAACCCCCACTGGATGGGAGAAAATATTTGCCCTCCACAAAAGTGACAAGGGTTTAATAACAAAGAACCACAAGGAACTCACACAATTTAGGAAAAACAAAAAGTCCAGTCAAAAAATGGGGAGAAGAAAAAGACATTTCTCCAAAGAGGAATTACAGATGGCAAATAGGCACATGAAAAAATGGTCAACGTCACTAGCAATCAGAGAAATGCAAATCAAATCCACTATGAGATACCACCTTACACCAGTAAGAATGGTTCACATAAAAAAATGGGCAACAACAAGTGCTGGAGTGGATGTGGAAAGGAACACTCTTACAGTGCTGGTGGGAATGTAAACTGGTCTAGTTACAATGGAAAGCAGCGCGGAGGACACTCAAACAAATGAAAATTAAACTACCATATGACCCAGCAATCACTGTTCTAGGAATCTACCCAAAGAAGACCTTAATACTTATACAAAGGGACACCTGTACTTCATTGTTTATTGCAGCACTTTTTATAATTGCAAGGGCATGGAAACAATCCAAATGTCCCAAAACAGATGAATGGATGAAAAAAGATGTGGTATATTACTCATTAATTAAAAATGACAAATTTGATGCATTTGAGATAACATGGATGAACCTAGAAGGAATCATATTAGCAGCAATAAGTCAGAAAGAAAGAAAGACACAAACCAAATGGTTTCACTAATATATGGGATATAGGAAAAATAAACAAAGGGCCAGGAGGAAAAGTCAAAACAACCTAACAACCAAACTAAATTACACAACTGGGGGGTAGATGGTGGATGGGAGCCGTCAAGGAGGGGAGATGGTGGGTGAACCCTAGGGAATACAAAGATGTGAAATATACATATATGTAAATAGATTATTAGAAAAAATACAAAATAAAAGCACTAGGCCTTATCAGAAGCAGAGGTGGGGCTCAGAGTGAGGACTAAGGCTATATGAACTTATGCTGAGAAAGAGATTACCCCCATGCTTGAGCTGGGCACGTGAGCAGGTCACCTATTTATAGTATATTTTCAGAATTTTGCCAAAGTTCCTTATTCATTTGGGACAGGAGTCCTTCCACAGATATGGGAGTGAAATATTTCTCCACATGCTGGTGTGGATGTGGAGAGAAGGAACTCTTAAAACTGCTGGTGGGAATGCAAGCTAGTCCAGTCATTACGGAAAGCTGTATGGAGGACACTCAAACTATACTATAAATGGAACTCCCATTTGATCCAGCAATGACAATACTGGGAATATACACAAAGTTTACAAAAATATTCATTCAAAAGGACACCAGTACTCGGGTGTTTATTGGAGCACTATCTATAATAGCTAGGATATGGAAACAATGCAAATGCATGAAAATGATTAATGGATCAGAAAGCAGTGGTATGTATACACCATGGAATATTATTCACCAATCAATAAAGATAAATGTACACCATTTATGGAAAAATGGATAGAGCTAAAAGGAATAATACAAACGGAGAGAAACCAGAAAGATAAAGAGAACTACTGCATGACTTCATTTATATGAGGGATATAGGGAAAACAAACAAACAGACAAGAATAATTTAAAACTGTCAGGAGAACTGAAGCAGAGTGCAAGAGAGAGGGAGGGGGAAATCGGGCATCAGGAAGGCACAGAAGATTAAGATGATAGTTCATGGCTGACAAGGTACTTGTCAACCCTGGGGTATGCAACAATGTTGTACAAAATAAATTTAGTAATTGAAAAAATGCACAATGACAAAGTGGGGTTTATCACAGGGAAACAAGGATGGTTCAACACCTGAAAATCAAAGAATGTATTCCAACACATCAACAAAAAGAAAAATAAAAGCACATGATTATATCAATAGATGCTGAGAAAGTATTTAACAAAGTCCAAATCCATGTATGAAGAAGGTCCTGAAATTCTGGGGATAGAAGGAACATACCTTAACAAAATCAAAACAAAATATGACAAACCCACAGCTAATATCATCCTAAATGGTGAAAAACCTAGAGCCTTTCCTTTGAGGTTGGCAACAGGCAAGGCTGTCCACTCTCACCCTGCTTTGTGATACAATATTGGAAGTCCTAGCTAGAGCAATAGGGCAAGAGAAGGAAATACAAGGAACCCAAATAGGGAAAGAAGAGGTAAATTATCACTGTTTGCAGTTGACATGACAATTTATAGAAGAAACCCGAAAAACTCTGCAGAGAAATTAAGGAAAACTATAACCTAGTTCAGTAAGTAGAGGTTGTGTGAAAATCAGTCACCTCATTTGCAATTGTATCAACGAATGTTAAATACCTGGGAGGAAACTTAACAAAAGACATGGAGGACCTATACAAAGAGAAGTATGAAACATTTCTAAATGAAATAGAAGAAGACACAAAGCAAGGGAAAGGCATTCCTTGCTCATGGACGGGAAATATCAACATGATCAAAATGACCATTCTACCAAAAGCAATCTACAGATTCAATGCAATGCCAATAAAAATCTCAATGTCTTTCCTCAAAGAAATAGAACACATCTACTGAAATGCATCTGGAGTAATAACAAACCCCGAATAGCCAAAGCTCTCCTGACCAAAAGGAGGGAGAAGGGAGGGACCACACTCCCAGACTTTAACTTACACTACAAAGCCACAATCATTAAGACGGCATGGTGGTACGGGAATAAAAACAGACACACAGAACAATAGGACAGAATTGAAAGTCCAGAAATAAAGTCACAGATGTGTGATCAACTAATCTTTGACAAAGGGGCAAAAAACAAACAATGGAACAAGGATAGTCCTTGCAACTATCTGGGAATGGTGCTGGGGAAACTGGACTGCAACATGCCAAAGAACAAATCTAGACCACTCCCTCACACCATGCACAAAAATCAACTCAAAATGGATAAAAGACCTGAAGCCATAAAATACATTGAAGAAAATATGGACAAAACATTCCAAGATTTACACTTCAGAAACCTTTTTCAGGACACATTATCAAATGCTAAAGAAATGAAGGAAAAGATAAATGGCCGGGATTACATCAAACTCAAAAGCTTCCGTGCAGCAAAGGAAACCAATAACCGAAACAAAAAGACACCCAACGAAATGGGAAAAAAATGTTTGCCCTTCATGCAGTGATAAGGGTCCGATAACAAAGATCCACAAGGAACTCACACAACTTAACAAAACAAAGCAAAAAGCACAGTTAAAACATGACAAGAACTGAAAAGGCACTTCACTGAGAGGAAATACAGATGGCCAATAAGCATGTGAAGAAATGCTGAACATCACTAATAATCAGGGAAATGCTAATCAAAACCACACTGAGGTACATTCTTACACCAATAAGAAAGGCCCATATCAAAATACAGGCAACAGTAAGTGTTGGCATGGATATGGAAAAATAGGAACACTTGTGCACTGTTGGTGGGAGTGCAGATTTGTCCAGCCACTATGGAAGTCTGGGGAAACATCCTCAAACAACTGAAAGTGAAACTAATATTTGACCCAGCATTTCCACTACTGGGAATCTGCCCAAAGGGTACAAAAACACTAATTAAAAAGACACCTGTACTCACATGTTTATTGCAGCACTATTTATAATGGTCAAGATATGGAAACAACACAAATGCCCCAAAACTGATGAATGTCTGAAAAATATGTGATATATTTACACAATGGAATATTGTGCATCAATCAAAGAAGACAAACTTATGTTTTGGAGCAACATGGATGGAGCTAGAGGAAATCATGTGAGTGAACATAAGTCAGAAAGTAAAAGAGGAATATGGGATGGCTTCAATCATATGAGTGATAGATGAAAAAAAAAGGGAAAAGAAAAATTTCAAACTGCTAACTGAACTGTAGCAGAGTTCTAGAGAGGGGGAGGAGGGTGAAGACAGAGTTGGGGGATGGCACAAAAGACTAAGATTTTTGCGGGTGGTAAAGTGATGGGAGAAACTCGGGGTAGACAGTCATGTAATTCATATATATATGCATATGTATGTAGATATAGATATGTAATCAATAAAAATGATAATCCATCTAGGAGTGGGAGACATAGAACCAAGAGACTACCAGACATTAAGAACTAAAATTTGAGAAAAACTAATTTTTCATATGTAGGTGTTAAATATATGATGATATTGTTATAGATCCTAACTTTGACTTTTACTTATTAGACCTATTGCCTATTATAGACAAAAGTTTTGCATGGCATACGGATGTAGTAAATGGTGGATCTAAAAATATATATTTTAAGTTACTCTGTTTTGCTCTAATTACATTATATAAATTTTTAAATATTTTTTTTAAAAGCTAAAATCTCTTCCTGTCATCACCAAACACCCAGACAACAAGAACTGAGGGAGAAATTGCAAGGACCTGCACCTCTACGCCTGCCCACTAATCACTGCAGCCCAGGCACTCAACAGATACTTCTACAAACCAGCAATACCACTAAGAAATAGCACCTGCTGGCATCAGTGGTACTAGCCCACCAAGGACATAGCAAGTCCGAAAACAAAATATGGGAACAAGGAAAATCACAAACGATCAAACTAATCATTCTGAGACCAATGGCGCTCAGAACGTAAGTCAGGCCACTGAAACCAACAACACGGGTGTAGAAAAATATTATGACAAACAGAAAAACAATTCAGAACTGCCATAATAAAAAAAAAAAACAAAAAAACAAAAAAACAAACAACAAACAAACAAAAAAACAAACAAACCGGAAGACTTAACAGAGAAGACAGAAAAGAAAAAGAACAAGATGAAAAACACTATCAATTAATGAAAAACACAATCAACGAATTAAGAAATGAGAATGAATCCTCAGGGAAATTGATGGAAGCTAACAGAACAATGGAGCAATTCAGGGGAAAGTCAAGACTAAAGAATAGAAGAAATGGAAAAAAGAATTAGTGCTCTTAAAGAGTCAGACCTAAAGGGATAAAGAACAGAAAAGGAAACAGATGAAAAGGAAAAAAACGAAGATACATTCAGAGAAATATCTGACAACTTGAGAAAAAACAACATCAGAGTAATAGGCATCCAGGAGAAGAGAAAGACAAAGGAACTGAGAAAATAATTGAAGAAATAATCAAAGAGAACTGCCAATTCTGAAGAAATGAAAATAGACACACAAGAACCTAGATTTATTTTACTCATGAATCTGTCTGAAAGTTTATTGCTAAGAAAAAATGCCTCTAAATCCTACTTTTGATTCATTATAAAGTTCTTTGACAGTTATTCCCTTCTTAGCTAGGGGATGAATAATCCAGAGGTGGAGAGAACTTAATACCTCATTTATTTTAAAATAGGCCTCTCAAATAATGATGATTTCAGTTACTTATTTTTGATGTAAACGACCTTAGTACTTAAGAATTTAAAGTAAAATTTACTATTATTTTTCAAAGTTCTGTATGTTAATTGGACCCAGCAGGACATTGAAAACCTGTGGAGAATTGTCCCATAACATTCTGTAGTTAATAAAAAGTAATTAAAGCAAGTATTCCAAACTGATGCTCTTTGAAAAGAGAATAATTAAAAGTAATAGTAGTGAAGAAAACAAAAGTAACAATTTTAACTAAGTTACAACAATCAATATCATAGTCAGATAAGTTTGCATAATAGACACTTGCCCATCTGTCCATAATTTAAAGGTTAAAGAGTCATTAGTGAGTGTTGGAAAACTGATTTCAGCTGTAGTGTGGGAATGTATTTAAGAACTGCACTGGGAGTTAGGTGTAAGTATTTAGTGAAGAAGAGATATCAGTAAGTACATACAACCACTGGAAAAACTCCCTGATGATGTATAGGAGGCATCAAAAAAACTTTGATACCACTAGCAGTAGAACCACTTGTATTATTTTTGAAGGTGAGTGTGGGTGGGGGTGGGGAGAGATAGAATATTGAGAATTTTCAAGGGATCAGAAGCCCATAGAAAAAGGTAGGACTCTTGGAATGAGAATGCCCTCATTTGGGCCCTACTTAACAAAAACTAGATGCAAAAAGTTGTTCTTGTACATTCCGCGTGTAAAAAGGAGGAGGCACCGATAGGATCCAAACATACTTGAACTGGCTGCCAGCAACAAAGCTATACCTAGAAAACAAAGCATAGGCTGCTGTGTTCCAGGAAAAGATGTCCATACCTGGGAAAAGAACATTGCCTCAGGAAAGAAAAGGAAGCATCCAATGGGGCAAAAATTGACCACAATTGGCAGGAAATGAAGAGATGGAGAGACCAGAGGAGCTAGAGGCAAGGGAAGGGGGGAGGAACACCAAAAGGTGGGTAATGTAATAAATTAAAAATTAATAAAAAAAAAGTTGTTCTTATATATTTGGAGGAAAAAAAGAAGCTGAAGAACTCAAAATACTTTGATGAAAAGGAAACTACAGCAAGTCACATAATAGTTAAAATACCTAATTCAAGACAAGGGTAAAATAATGAAGCTTGCAAGAATCAGAAAAACAGGTAACCTATAAAGGAAAACCTGTTAAGCTCACCTCAAACTTCTCAGAAGAGACACTCAGGGTAAGAAGACAGTGGAGTGAAGTGTAGAAAAAAAACTCCAAAATAAAAAATGCCAGCCAAGGATACTTTATTCTGAAAAGCTCTCCATCTATGAGGGAAAAATATGTTCTTCTCAGACAAAAATCTCCAAAAATTTGCCATAATCAACTGGCTCCTTCAAGAACTACTGAAGTAAGTACAGTAAGAACTATAATAAAAGGTAGATATGAAATTTTAGAGTAAACTTAAGTAGATATAACATTTGGAGTATACTTTGGTTAACTTTATCTTTTATATTTATCTTCTAATAAGTTGATGTTATTACCAAAAGATTAGTTAATTTTTACTTTTTATATTCCATGAAATTTTGTATAAATTACATATTTATTGTATTTATGTTTATACTACTGTTTTATAGAATTATAAATTAATTATTGTACATTTTTATATCTAGTCTATATTATTTATTTTATAAAAGTTTGCATTATTATAAATATGTGATAATATTTTATATGGTTTTATAGGTCGTATAACATTTAAAACTATGTTTATGTGCGTTGTTTGTTTTTCTTGATTTTTATTAAGAGTTTAATAATTGTTTGTATTATTAATTACTACATTTATATTTGGTTTTGGTTATATAGTTTAAAACTATACCCATTATCAGAATAGTGTAAATGAGATTTAATTTTAAAAGTAATTCTAGCGACTCGAATTTAAAGTTATTTAAATGAAGGAGCAACAAAAAGTCCAAAACCCAGCAGAAGACAAGAAGTAATAACAAAAAAAGCAGAAATAAAAATCTAGAAATTAAAAAGACTATCCAGAAGATCAACCAAACCAAAAGCTGGTTCTTTGAAAAAAATACATAAAATTGATAAACCCCATGCAAAGCTCACAAAGAAGGGAGAACACTCAGATAAGCAGGATCACAAATGAAAGAGGAGAAATTGCAATGAACACAGTAGAAATCCAAAGGATAATCAGAGATTACTATGAACATCTATATGCAAACAAATACAACAACCTGTATGAGAGGGACAGATCTTGGAAAGATACAGCTACCCAAAATTGAACAAAGGAGAAATAGAGAGGTTAGGTTTGGACTGAGTTTGTCTGCCTTCCCAGCCTCTCGGGCTGGGACAGCCATCCTGAAGGTCAGCAGCTTCCACCCCAAAGCCCAGCTTGCATGGACTGGGGCTCGTGGCGACTGAGTGTCACCGGCCCAGGGAACTCCAGCTCCTCTGGCCACCGCACCAGCAGCTGGGGAGAAGTTCCCATAAGCCAGGTGAGGTTTCCTCCCAGACTGCACCCTGAGGCGGCTCCCGGTTGCCAAGGAAACGGTCCTGGGAGAAAGGGTAGGACTGCAATTTGCAGCTGAAAGGACCCTGGCCATTCAGGTTAGGCTTGGACTGAGTTTGTCTGCCTTCCCAGCCTCTCGAGCTGGGACAGCCATCCTGAAGGTCAACATCCTAGGTGGCACTGGCGCAAACTCAGAAAACAAGGACACTCACTACCAAAGGCACATAGGCAGAGTTAACCACAACTATATAGACTTCAACATGCCTACTACTAGAGCAGCAGTCACCCAATACGTAGAGCAGATCCGAAAGGAAAACACAGGAAGGAGGGAGAACATAAATACTCAAGCAAGCCCTAAGAAAAATAACTTACCACCAAAGGATAAACAATCTGAAGAAGCCAACTTGGATGGCATGGAAGAAATGCTCCATATGTCAGACAAACAATTCAGAATCAACGTGATGAAAACACTCAAAGAGGTCAAGGAAGAGAGGGGAAAAGGGAAAGCAAAAGGGTAGAATCCCTCAACGAATTAAGAGTAGTAGAAAAATATTAAAAAGAATGCAGCAAAATGAGCAATATCATCAAGGTACAGAAAAACGAAATTGAAGCCATAAATAAGAAACTCCAGGAGATGCAATGCATAAAAGGAGAAACAGAGGAACTCAAGAATGCAGGGAAGAGCCAGGAAAGCAGATTAGAAGAAATAGAAGAAAGAATCAGCACACTAGAGGATACAGAAGTAGAGAGAACAAAGAAAGAGAAAGAGAGAGAAAAGCAGAGTAAGAAAACAGAAGAAAAAAATCAGAGATCTGTCAGATACCCTAAAGAAAACAAATATAAGAGTAATTGGAATACCAGAAGGTGAAGAGAAAGACATAGGATCCGAAAGGCTCTTCAATGAAATAATGGAGGAAAATTCCCCAAACCTGAAGAAAGGAATGAAAATAGACATACAGGAAGCAAAAAGGACACCAAACTACTTTAACGAAAGAAGAAACACAGCAAGACACATCATAGTAAAACTTACAAAAGCTAAATATAAAGAAAATTATGAGAATAACAAGAGAGAGGAAACAGATAACCTACAAAGGAAAACCGATCAGACTGACTTCAGATTTCTCAGAGGAGACACTCCAGGCAAGGAGAGAGCATGGCGTCACATCTTCAAAACACTCCAAGACAAAAAGTGCCAACCAAGAATACTCTACCCAGCAAAGCTGTCCTTCCTTTATGAAGGAAAAACCAGAACCTTCTCGGACAAACAAAGCCTACAGAAATTTGCTACCACCAAACCCCTCTCCAAGAAATCCTGAAAGAAGCCCTAAGACCGAAACGTGCAGAAGAATAAAAGGAATGAACAATAAATACAAAAGAAAGAACAAACTAAAACAGAACCCCAAATGACCACCAGGAACCCATTGTTGGACCCTCAAACATCAATAATTACTCTAAATGTCAATGAGCTAAACTCATCAATCAAAAGACACAGAGTTGCAGACTGGATTAAAAGACAGAAACCAACATTCTGCTGCCTCCAAGAAACACATCTGATCCCGAAAGACAAGCATAGATTGAAGGTAAAAGGATGGAAAACAATTCTACAAGCAAACGCCCCCTCCCCCAAAAAGGCAGGAGTAGCCATCCTTATAGCAGACAGATTTCAAAATAAAAAAAGTAACAAAGGATAAAGACGGCCACTACCTAATGGTTCAAGGGTCAATCAACCAAAAAGACTTAACAGTTATTAACATATACTCACCAAACGAGGGAACACCAAGAATTATAAGACAGCTGCTAAGAGAGCTGAAAACAACTACAGATGAAAACACATATGTAGTAAGAGACGTCAACACCCCACTCTCAGCAAAGGACAGATCAAAAAAACCAAAGCTACACAAGGACACAAAAGCCTTAAAAGAAGACCTAGACAAAATGGACCTAATAGACATCTACAGGATGCTACACCCACAAGGAAAAGACTACACCTTCTTTTCAAATGCACATGGATCATTCTCTACAATTGATCACATACTAGGCCACAAGGCAAACATGAATAAATACACAAAGATTAAAATAATACCAACCTGTTTTTCAGACCACAAGGGTATCAAACTAGAAATCAAGAATGAAAAGGAAGTAAGAAGAACACCTAACACTTGGAGACTGAACAACATGCTTCTAAAGGAAGACTGGGTAACTGAAGAAATTAAAGAAGAAATTAAAACTTACTTTGAAACAAATGACAAAGAAGACACAGCATTCCAAAATGTCCGGGATGCAGCAAAAGCATGTCTAAGAGGAAGGTTCACAGCAATACAGGCCCATATGAAAAACCAAGAAAATAACAACAACAACAACAAAAAACCCTAATCTACCAACTTGAAAAATTAGAAAAAGAGCAACAGAAAAAAACCCCAAATCCAGCAAAAGACAAGAAAAAACAAAAATAAAAGAAGAAATAAATAATCTAGAAGCCAAAAACACTATCCAAAAGATTAACGAAACCAAAAGCTGGTTCTTTGAAAAAAATAAACAAAATTGATAAGCCCCTTGCAAAGCTCACAAAGGAAAGAAGAGAGGAAATCCTAATAAACAGAATCAAAATGAAAGAGGAGAAATTACAACAGACACGAAAGAAATCCAAAGGATAATAAGAGATTACTATGAACAACTATATGGAAATAAATACAACAACCTGGATGAGATGGATAGATTCTTAGAAAGATACAGCTACCCCAAATTAAACAAAGAAGATATAGAGAACTTAAATAAACCAATCACAAGCAGCAAAATTGAAGCAGCCATCAAAACTCTACCTAAAAACAAGAGCCCAGGACCTGATGGCTTTACAAATGAGTTCTACCAGACTTTCAAAGAAGAAATAATGCCTGCACTACTAAAGCTTTTCCAAAAAATTGAGAAAGAAGGACAACTGCCAAACACATTCTACGAAGCAAACATCACACTCATACCAAAACCAAATAAGAACAGCACCAAGGAAGAAACCTATAGACCAATATCCTTAATGAACACAGATGCAAAAATCTTAAACAAAATCCTGGCAAACCGAATCCAACGATGCATTAAAAGCATCATTCACCATGACCAAGTGGGATTTATCCCAGGCGCACAAGGATGGTTCAACATCTGGAAATCAATTAACATAATACACCACATCAACAAAGAGAAAAACAAAAACCACATGATCATATCAATAGACGCAGAGAAAGCATTTGACAAAGTCCAGCATCCATTCATGATAAAAGCCCTTTAAAAATTAGGGATTAAAGGAACTTACCTCAACATAATAAAAGCCATCTATGACAAACCTATGGCAAATAGCATCCTAAATGGGGAAAAATTAAAAGCATTCCAGATGAGATCTGGAACTAGGCAAGGATGCCCATTCTCCCCACTACTCTTTAACATTGTACTGGAAGTTCTAGCTAGGGCGATAAGGCAAGAGAAAGAAATAAAAGGGATACAAATAGGCAAAGAGGAACTGAAGCTGTCATTATATGCTGATGACATGATTCTCTATATAGAAAACCCCCCAAAAACCCACAGATAGACTACTTGAAATAATAAACCAGTTCAGCAAGGTAGCTGGGTACAAAATCAGCACACAGAAGTCAGTGGCTTTCCTATATGCAAAAAGTCAAATAGAAGAAAAAGAAATCGGAAAAACCATCCCATTTACCATCACACCAAAAAAAAAAAAATTAATACCTGGGAATAAACCTAACAAAACACATTAAAAAAAATATACAGAGGAAACTTTTAAAACACTGTTAAAAGAGATAGAGGAAGATATAAGGAAACGGAAAGACATTTCCTGCTCGTGGATTGGAAGAATTAACATCATCAAAATGGTCATCCTACCAAAAGCAATCTACAGATTCAATGCAACCCCTATAAAATTTCCAAAGACATTCTTTAAAGAAATACAACAAAAATTACTGAAATTCATATGGAACAATAAAAGACCAGGAATAAATAAAGCTCTCTTGACCAAAAGAAGATTAGAGAAATCACTCTCCCAAACTTCAACTTATACTAGAAAGCCCTTATAATTAAAACAGTGTGGCACAGAATAAAATGCTCAGATATAATGCCGCACATATATGGACAACCAATCTTCGACAAGGGGGCAATAAATATGCAATGGAAAAGGGAGAGTCTATTCAAAAAATGGTGCTGAGAAAACTGGATCACTGCATGCCAAAAAAATAATAAAGCTAGACTATTCCCTCACACCATGTACAAAAACCAACTCAAAAGGGATAAAAGACTTGAATGTAAAACCTGAAACCATAAAATACATAGAGGAAAGCTTGGGCAAAAATCTATAAGACCTACACTTCAGAAATCCCTTTCAGGACACATCTAAAGATGCTCAAAAAATGAAGAAAAACAAACAGCTGGGACTACGTCAAACTAAAAAGCTTCTGTACAACAATAAACAAAACAAAAAGAAACTCAACTGAATGGGAATAAATCAACCCTCCATAAAACTGATAAGGGTTTCATCCACAAGGAATTCACACAACTTAGCAAAAGCAAAGCAAGAAGTCCAGTCAAACATGGGGAGAACTGAAAGACAGTTCTCCAAAGAGGAAATAGAAATGGCCAAACAGGCACATGAAAAAATGCTCAACGTCACTAGCAGTCAGGGAAATGCAAATCAAAACCACAATGAGATATCACCTTACACCAGTTAAGAATGGCCCATATTAAAAATGGGAAACGAGTGCTGGCATGGATGTGGAGCAAAAGGAACACTCTTACACTCCTGGTGGGAATGCAGACTGGTCCAGTCACTATGGAAATTTGTGTGGAGGCCCTCAAACTAGTGAAAATGTAACTACCATTTGACACCGCAATTGCTCTTCTGGGAATCTACCCAAAGAACAACAAAATACTTACACAAAAGGATCCTGTATTCGGTTGTTTATTGCAGCACTATTTATAATTGCAAGGACATGTAAACAACCCAAATGTCCCAAATCAGATGAATGGATGAAAAAGATGTGGTGTAAATACACCATGGAATATTACTCATTATTAAAAATGACAAATTTCATGCATTTGAGATAACATGGATGGGTCAAAAAGGAATCATTAGCAGAAACAAGTCAGAAAGAAAGAGACAGAAACCAAATGGTTTCACTAATATATAGGATATAGGAAAAGCAAACAAAAGGTCAGGAGGAAAAGTCAAAACAATTTAACAACCAAACTAATGTACACGGCTGGGGATGGCGGGGATGGGTGAGAGCGCTCAGGTTGAGGAGGTGGTGGGAGAACCCCAGGGAATACAAAGATGTGAAATATATATATTTATATTAAATAAAGTAATTGCTAAAAAAGAAAAGAAGGTAATAGGTAATATTTTAAAAACACATAATTATATTTGTGCTTTTGTTCAGTGTCCTAATGTCCATATAGTCCATCTGAAAAATTAAAAAAATACAATTATTTAAATGAATGTTATCAAGTAATTTTACTTGAATGTATATATATATATATATATATATATATATATATATTTATTATCACGGTCACTGTTTATATTACCCATTGATTTTTTACATTAAAAAAAATTTCCAAACTAAGAATGTCCATAGTTTGGTTGAAAGGAGCAGGGGATGGGGGTGTGTGGGGTGGGGGGTGGGCAGGCATTTTGTTATCTAAAAAGTCTTTTTCTGTTGCTTGTCCTGGCTCTCTCTCTCCCAAGTCAGAGAAAAAAAAACTTTTTAAGTACTTTAAATTGTGGATTTTATTGGTACCTTAGTAGGTAATTTTAAAGACAGATTTTTAAAAGCCAGACCAAACTTTGAGTAAAGTGATCAAACTACTTAAATATACAAAATTAATGTGCTATAATAAGTCTTACCACGTTTTTACTGTAATCTGATTATTTTGTATATTTTTACTATGAGAAAGTAACAAATGAACTCAGTTGGTAAAGTTATCTTCTAAGATTTTAAGTTGTATTTTGCATTACAATTTTGTAGTTGTAAACAACAACTAAAATATAAAAAATTGTTTTCCCTTTTGTTCTAGCCCAAATAAATATGTTGTTGGAAGGGATGTATTTCAAAGTATATTGTAGTTTTGATATAAATTATACTACAAGATAAACATGAAAAGTCCAATTACTAGAAATCTCTAACTTTATATTTTACAAAAATGTTTATCTTTTAACTTTGACAATGCAGTTTTTAAGTTAAACAAAATTTAAAAATTTAACAAGTAATTTTGAAAATTAACTTAAGAACCTTGACGGTGTCCCTTAAAAGAGCTAAAAGGTACCAGTAGCCAAACAGTTAAAGAAACAAGCAGAGCTGATGACAAGAAAAGGTTTCGTTTTATTTTTAAGATTTTAGACATATCTCTAAAAAAGTCATTCTTACGCTGTTAAAACTTTTAAGATTTTGTAGAAAATAGGATTTTAGTAGTATAACTTTTAAAAAGTTATTTTTATGCTCTTAAAACATTTAGGAATTTTTTGAAATTATAACTGCTGTCCTACATAATTATGTTCAATAAAACGGATGGGATAAAAAAACAAAATGATTGCAGATAGAAAGCAGTTTTTTTCTGAGTTTTTAAAGAACCAATTCTTTAAGTTAAATATGTCCAAGTTTAAAAGTAAGCTAAATGTATGTAATTTTAAAAGTACTTTAACAAAGGCTTTTTCTGTATTAATAACTGCAGAGAATTTCTGAACTAGTAAGATACGTGATTTTAGTTTTCATGTGGGTCTCAAACCTAAGTCCTAGCAATTAGCAGTCTTAGGTTTTTGCCTATTGAGCTATCTAGGCGGTATATTGTGGTTATTTTACTTGTTTAAAGAGTGTGAAAGGCATACCAAGCCTTGTTACAACCAAGACAACAGATAGGCTACAAATATACTCTTTGCTGATGTTGATTTTAACTTTCTATAAAATTACTATCTTTTATGAAATGCCCTAAATATCTAAAGTGTTAACCCGGTAGCATTTAAGGGAGTGATTTTTAGTTTAGCTGACTTTAAGACTTGCAGTATCTGTGCAAAAGTGCTAGTTAGTTGGACAAAAGTCGTAGGTAGCATGGGTGAGTAAAATATCATCCATATAGTGTCATACAATAAGAGAAGGATTATTTCTTATAATAGGACAGATTGTCTGGAAAATAAATGTTTGGTAAGTGGTAGGGTTGTTTTTTATTCCTTGATAAATAACTCTCCATTGATAACGCAAATGCTGGGGTTTGATTATTAACAGAAGGCACAGTAAAGGCAAACGTTACTTGGTCAGTGCTATCTAGGGGAACTGAAAACAAACAACCCTCCCTAACGTTTTCAGCAATAGCAAAAATTGGTGAATTTCTTTTACTGCAAGGAGGTTCTAAGTGACCTTGCTCTAATTGCTCCTGAATTAAAATGTGCATTTGTTTCAGTCTTTCTTTGTTTAGGGGCTATTGATTTACCCAGACTGTCTGGTCAGTTATCCACTGCATTGGGATAGGCCCAGGTGGAAGGACTTTAATGACTTCAATGACCCCCATTAAGGATGCTCACCAGGGAGCACAAAGTTGAGCTGACTTAAAATATTTCATATTTCAGACAACTTTTTATACCATATACAACATGACATTGTGCGTGCCCTTGGTTTCCCTCAGAATTTGTGAACGATAACTATTGTTAGCTGATTTTAACTTTCTTAGAAGAACCTCCTATGCCAATTAATTGCTTGGGGGACATCTTTAACATGTCATTATGATGGCACAGGTGTCTGGGAATCACAGAGGCACCAGTTCCTGTGTCCTACAGACCTTCAAAAGCTATTCCCCAAATGATTAACTTTGCAAGGGGCTTTGTTTGGAGTGTTTTTACTTGGATGGCATTCATAATGCTCCCTCCTCCTTTCCCCAGGGGTTGTGCTAGCCAGTGACTCCATGCTTAACTGGGCTGTGGGCTGAGCTATGGGATCGCATTCCATCTGGATATCATAACTTAAGCTTGATAGTTAGACTATCAGTCCTTGAATGGGAATGCTGCTTTTGCCAATGATTAAACCGCAATGTCTCAAGGGAATTAAGTTTGATTTTCCTGTCTGTATAACCTGCAGTGGTTCTCCAGGAAATATCACCACTTTTTTCAGAGACCGTTATGTCAGAACCAATGCCTTTGGGAAGAGCTGTGCTGAGCTGGCTGTGCGCAGTGGCTAAAAAGCCGCACTGCAGGGGGAAGTGGCTGTGAGCACTGCCCCTGAGGTGGCAGCCTTGGCGGCACAGGCTCTGTTAAATTGAACTGTGCAGGAGCTGGCAGTAAAAGCCAAGGAAATGCCTTAAAACGGGTTGGATCATGAGACTTAAGAGCTGAGGCTAACAATTGGGCTTGGTAAGCTGGTGTGCTGATATCTCGGGTTCTTTTTATCCACTCAACAATACTGCTCACCCTGTAACTTCTTAAAACTGACTTTACTGCAGAACTAGCACCACTGTATTCCAGAGGGCAAATTAAAGAATTTTTGGCTTCTTTGTTTTGGGTTCTTTGTTTTACTGCTCTTTTAAAACAGGTGTAGAATTTTGTAAAATTTTTATTAGCACCTTGTTGTAAACGTTGAAGGGCTTTTAGAGACCCATCCTTATCTGGAACGCACTGCCATGTGTTACTGGCAGGTTGTATCATCTGGTCAAAACGGACTTGATTTTCAGAGTCTTCTCTGGTAAGATTATTCCACTCACCTACATCAGACAGTGATTCCTGAGTTATATTAGGATTATCCTTAATATTACTTACTGGTTGTATCAGTCATGGTAAGCTGTTAGCCATGTCTGGTATTCCTGATCTGGTAAGGCTACCGTACTCAAAGTTCTCCAGTTTCAGGAGCCTAGAAGCTGCCTGGCAAGATTTTGAACCAGCACGATAGACCACACTGGGAAGAAAAATGCTGGTTCTGGGTTATCTCTTACACTCTTCAGATGCCAGAGTTTATTATATCATGTTTCCCTAGTTCAGAGTAACATTCCAAGAAAAGTTGCAACCTATTTTATACATCTTTTCTAGAATACTTACATCCCTTGGCATTTAACACCTGCCATATTACTTTTACAAAATGCTAAATTTTTCTGCCCCCTCGAGCATTTCCCATACTTACATTCCAAAGCCCTTGCACACTTCCAGGCTCTCCTTTCACCATTCATGGCTATGGCTACACTTGCCTTTAGTCTTTATCATATAGAATTATAAAGACAAAAGCAGGCTTACGAGCAAGACCAGTACCAACTCATAGCAAAGAGTTGGCCTCTGTTTGGGTGGCATGAGGCTACAACGGCCCATTCTCCCAAAGCAGCAGGTTGCGAACCGGCTGCCTTAAAAACCGTGGGAAGCTTGGAGAGTTTACTAGCTCCTGGAAAGGAGGACTAGACAGCCTTATGGTAAGAGAGGAAAAGGTCCCATATACTGGCAGTCTTACACTCTAGTGGCCCTACTTTGCCCTGCATTGGGCACCACATTGTAAAGAGCCAGGCCACAGGGAATGAGGAAGGACAAGACAGATTGACTCAGCCAAAGAAGCTGGGACCGAATGGAAGTATGCCCCATCCAGTATGGGAGCCCATCTCAGAGAAGAGAAACTTGTAATCTAAATCTTTTACAAGTTAAGCTCTCTGCCTCCCGCAGGAGGAACAAACTGGGAGCTGACCTGAAAATCAGGGGACCCCTAGGGGCGTAGCTCCCCGGACCCCAGGTGTAAGAGTGCTGAAGTCATGAACTGCATCATTATTAAGGAAAATATAGGAGCCCTGTCGTCAGATTCTTTACCTTAATTAAATTCTCTGTGAAAAGTCATTGAGATACTGGAAGGAGCTCGAGGCAAGGAGAACCAGATAAGCTTTACAGTCAAGGAATAACCTTGGGTGACGTGTAACCGACTTTAATTATCCTGATTCACTAAAAATGATTGCTTAGGAATGTTTAGTAGTATCTAATGATAATCTATTTTCTCTTAAGATATTGATTTCTGTCTTTCACGATATTGTCCTCACGCGCTCAATGATATTGTCCTCACGTGCTCAATGATAATTGCCCTCACCATGATAATTACCCTCACGCGGTCATTCCTCTCTCACTGAGATAATGTACTCACTACTCATTAGAAGCCCCTCCTCATGGGATGTTGAAGTAACTCCTTTAAACAAGATAAAAGTGGCCTGAAAATCTAAAATAAAGAAGGAGAATTCATTGCTCACTGAATTCGTGTCTGTGATCATCATTCGCCTGCCTGAGTTTTCCTGTCTACCTGAAGCCTGCACTTAGCGGTCTTTCTTGCACGGCCGGTCCGTAGCAATCCAGCAAGTTTATTACGTCTCACAAGACTTATTTACAGGGTTTACAACAAGTCAAACAATAGGGATATGTGTTATAGGCAAAATCAGATTCAGGAAAACATTACTTCCTGTGGGATACCTGGGGGCAGAGGATTCACTCACTAACTTGCTGTTATCACTTAAGCAATGTCACTTAGGGTAAATATTGGTGAAATGGGCACACTACTGCCAACCAGAGGTGAATCATGCCATTCTATCTTCAGTGTTCTGAAGACAGATAAGAGTGAAATGAAGTTTTCTTCATTCACAGCATGAGCCCTGGCTGGTCTCAGCCCACAGCTCCCAACATATATGTATATGCATATCTTACATATTACATCATTACATTCCACAGCTTTCTCCCCCCAACCTATTACCCGTGAACCTTCATCTTGATCTTTTTGTGCTCCTACCTTCCCTGATTTCTCTCCCTCCCTAGCTGCTTGCCCCAGTTCTATTGCTAACTTATTTTGACTCTTTGCTTGACCTTTTGTTTGTTATTCCTATATCCCATCTATAGGTGAGTCCATATGGTTTCTATCTTTTTCTCTCTAATTTATTTTTGCCAATAGGATTCCCTCTAGGTCCATCCATGTTACCACAGAGTTTTCATATTTGTCAGTTTTGATTGCAGAATAATAGTTCAACATGTAAAACAACCACATAGTTTTTTCAATCATTCATCAGTTTTGGGGCATTTGGTTGTTTCCATATTCTGGCTATTGTGAACAGTGAAGCAATAAAATTAAAAAAGTAATAAAATCCATCCCCCAAACAAAAGCCCTGGAACAGAGGAATTTACAAATGAGTTCTACCAGATGTTCAGAGATAACTGGTGCCTATCCTACAAATACTCTTTCAAAAAATGAGAAGGAAGCAATAACAGTCAAATAAACTTGATGAAACCAACATCACACTAATACCAAAACCAAAAAAAGGTAACACAGAGAAAGAAAACTACAGGCCAATCTCCCTAATGAACACAGAGACAACATATTTTTGAAGAATAATAACTAAATAACAGGACTTGACAAATCAAAAGCTAATTTTAGAACACTGAGATTAAGAACATGTGGAAACAGACAATAATTCAACATAATAGAGTATTAAACACTCAAATCAACATACATATAGGGAAGCATGTGATATGATAAAAACAACATTACAGAGCAAATAGAAAAAGTTGTTGGCATTTGGTAGGCTGACTGCTTGGATAAGAGAAAGCCTAGCTGAATGCTCACTACTCACGTCTTGCACAGAAAATAAATAATGCTAGAGCATTTAAATATAAACATCACCAGTGCTTTTCAATATAGTTCTAGAAGTAGGAGCTAGAACATTTAGGCAAGAAAAAGAAATGTAAGGGATCCAAACAGGGAAAGAAGAAGTGAAGCTATCAGTTTGCAGATGACACGATAATATAGAGAGAGAATCCTAAAAAATCTAAAGAAAACATAATGAAAATAATAAACCAGTTCAATAAGGTAGCAGGCTAGAAAATCAACACACAAAAGTCAGTAGCCTACTTATATACAAAAAAATCAGTCTGTAGCAGAAGAGATAAGAAAACTACCCCATTCACAATGGTACCAACAAAAATTAAGTACCTTGGAATAAGCTTAAAAAGGGACATGAAAGAC
>PVHY01014861.1:0-37365 GCA_004024945.1 Uropsilus gracilis | reverse complement strand
ATTAGTGAGGTGGAGCATTTTTTCATATGTCTATTAGCCATCTGTATCTCCTCTTTGGTGAAGTGTCTTTTTAGTTCTTCTCCCCATTTTTTGATTGGGTTTTTTGCTTTGTTTTTGTTGAGCTGTAGGAGCTCTTTGTGGATCTTTGTTATCAGACCCTTGTTGCTTGTCTGCAGGGCAAAAATTTTCTCCCAGTTGGATGGGTTTCTTTTTGTTTTGTTTATTGTCTCTTTTGCTGAACAGAAACTTTTTAGTTTTATATAGTCCCAGCTGTTTATGCTTTCCTTCATTTTTCTGCCAGCCATAGTTGTTTCCCCATGAAGATTGCTTTTAAGTTTGTTAAAATAGGTCTTGAGCATCCTTCTGTCTTGGGTTAACTTATAGCCATTATGAAAATAATACTTTTGTTGACTCCATTTAATATATATTTGTTCCCTCCCCTTACTAATGACTTTTGGGGACAAACATTGTACATACTCCTTGTTGGCAATTATTTCTTTGGTCTATTTTCATCCCAGTGACTCTTTTGTCAACCTTGAATAGTTTCTTGGTATGCATGTATTGATCATATGTCATTTAAAAACATGAAGGGACCCACTATTACTATCTACATTTCTCACTCAAAGTACTCACAAGTGAAGATGTAGTCACTTCTATTGGCATTTCATTTCACACATTCTAGCACTGTGAACATTCCTTTACTCTAATATTTATTACCTCTACAGAGACTCATGGAGACTTCTAGGCAGTCTATATTTAGGCTCTGAGTCTTAGAAACTGTCACCAAACCTAAGTAGCAATAACCTCTTTTTATTTCATTTATTTCTGAACTCAAATCTATGCTATTTTTAAATGCCTGAAAACTCAAAATACATTTCCAATATTGTTTCTAGTTTTCTAGTTATTAAAAGGCAAAGAAAAAATGTGGCTCCTGTTATCCCATTATAGCCTGAAGAAAAAAACCTGAATAGAGTGTAGATCAAAACAAATTTGTAATCAATTGGAAAACAAAGCAACATCAACAATCATATCTATAATAACTGGCCTTTCATCATAGAACAATGTTATTCAGTAGAACTTTTTAGACAATGGAAATGTTTAAATCTGTCACTGTTCTCTGAAGTAAACATTAGCATATATGTGACTGCTTCAGGTCACAATGAACACTTGAAAGGTGTTGGTGTGTCTGATGAACTTAACTTTTCATTTTATTTTAATTTTAGCAAATTTCAATCATAACATTTAGCTAGTAGTTACTCTAAAGGACAATTCAGATTGAACACCATTATAAAAATGTTGATCACTGAAACAGAAAGAATATGGGTAAAAGAAAATAAGGTTAACTTGAAAAATAAGAGATGGTATTTCTCTCTTTAGGTGGAGCAAGATTGCATAATGTGTGCTTAATATTTTACTTAATAATATGATAGTACAATAGAGAAGGCTATGTGACATAATATAGTGAGGTTGGGTTACATCAACTAGTGTTTCCAAAAATACTTTGGAAAAGATAATGAGAGACTTCTATTAGACATTGCTGCCAATATTATTTCCCTAGTGACCTGAGATTAGGACTAGCAATTAGAGACTAGATACACAAATGAATTGGGACATTTGTCTCAATCCAATCTTTTCTGCCACTTAGCACTCATAGGGATTTCTATATTCCAAAGAGACAGGATAGTTTATCATATCTCCGGTGTATCCCAAACTGTATAGGAAGGTAACAGTCAAATTAATCAAATATAGCACCTCTTCCAGGTTCCTTGGAGACCTGCCACTTTTCTAATAGGGAACATAGAAAAAAAGGGGCTGCTAGCTGTCTAATGAACTAGCCTTTCATTGTTATCTGGTATCATCCATTATAACCATCCATAATGGTACCAATTTTTGAAACATTATCACTGAACTTCAAATATTGAGAGAGCAGCATGTTAGAAATCCTTCATTGTGTGTTATTGTCATGATAACTGATGGCCTATGGATGTGAAAAATCTAGGAGTATTCCAGTAAATAGTATGTTTCAGTTGTAGTTCCAGACCAAATTAGAGTTAAAGAGCCCATTCTTCCCATTGGATGTTGAATTACCTTTGAGAGTTTTTTTGGACAGTTTATTTCTAGGATATTATTCCAAAAAGTACCCTACATGATTGACCTATTTTTATGAGTTATATCATCAAGGAAATAGTAGATAAATTGCATTGCTTGTCATCTGTTTCTATTGTGCAGCATATATAATTCACTAAAAGATATATAAATATACTTGTTTCTATTACTCACTGTCAAGATATCAGCTTTACTTGCTTGTACCTAGTTCACAATAAGCTTTAATCAGAAATGTGATGTAGTTGTGTTTTTCTCTGGAAAAAGCCTGTCTTTACATATAAAAGCTGGACAGTAGACATCAGCTATTGAATTGGAAAATAACATTAGAGACACCAGAGTAATTCTAAGTAGGTCACAGGGGCAGTGGAAGTACTATACAAAGCACTGCAATAAATTCATTCACCTAATAAGCATATACAAATCACAAGGAGACTCAGCAAAACTGTACTTCTGCATAAGACTGAGACATGGACTGCTGTGACAGAATAATGATACAGTAACCAAGAATGTAAACTTAACAGAGAGAAAATTTCTGGCTTTGGGATATGGATTCTATGATCTTGTGCTGGCATCTAAAAGGGGGAAGCAATATTTTACATCTCCAGTAGTTTTGTTAAATCAAGTGAGTTAAAATTTGTGTAAGCTCAGGCTTATGCATTTAGATTAGTATTCAGATGTGCCTGGGGGGGGGGGGGCAGTTCTGCTACAGCACTTGTGTGGAGAGGGAGACTCAGGGGAGTCAGGAAAGGTTACTCATTCTGAGGCAAGTAAGAAGCCTACATCACAAATTTTGTTTCAGGACCAGATGGAAGGTGTTAGGGTAGATTAGATGTTACAGTAGATGTCTTAGTGGAGATTTCAGGATAGTACATTTTTTATCAGAGCCCAGATGAACTTATTTCTGAGTCTTAGGAGATGGGCTGCAATATGCAAATAAAAGTCTAGATTCACTGGCCAAAAACCAAGAGCATAAAGACGGTTTTGCTGTAACTATGTGCTGTATTTGTGCCAATGAATAGTATCACCCTCTCTTTGGGTTCCTAACAGAGCACATTGTGATACAGAAAATCAGAACTAGGATGATGATCAATGTGTATATTGATCAGAAAGTTGTCATACTATTGTGGCTTCACAGTCTGCACCTATCAGCTAATAGTAGAGATGAAAGCTAATTTTCAATACCTGCTGTAAGAGAAGAGCAAAATGGTGAGTGTTGCCAGCAGTCATGAATATGTTCATTGACAATTGTGAGACATCCACATTGCAGGTTCACCACTGATTTGGGGGAGGGATTTTGAAAACAACTTATTTTACCATATAGCAGGAGAAGGTATTTATGTCCTCAGTTTCAGATATAGGTAGGTAAAACCTAAAGAAGGTAAGGTCATAAAAGGGCATGATATCCTGGCGCCAGCTACCAAGTAAAGAATCAATTACTATTATTGACTTTCTCTTTTCTTCGTAGATACACACACACACACACACACATACACACACACACACACACACACACATTGGAGGTTCACAGGTTCACAGTGAGTGAGGACAGAGGCGAAAGTATTTTTCTCTAATTCCTTTTCTACTCCTTAAAGTATGGTGATTCTCTCTTCAGGGAATTCCAAGAATTATTCTGTTTGTTTTATAAAGTTTCTAAATTGAAACAAATCAGTAAGCCAAGAGGCCGAGGAAGTGGAACCAAAACAGGTCTTCACTTTGCATTTGCTCTTCTCCAATTGAATGATACCTCAGCAAGGTATTTAATTACTCAAGACTCAGTCTTCTCGTTTGTAAGAGAGTGAACAGTTTTCCAGTGTCCTTTCTCTTCTTGACATTTTGTCATGGATTCTCCAATAAGAGCCAGACAGTGAAGTCTGTGGTGTTCATATACAACTGGGCAGATGTGGGTAATCAATTAGTTTGCAAGAATGCCCACTGGACATGAAGGAAATAATTTGACTAAAATCAAGTGTGCTTTCTGGTATTAGTAGAGCTAAGACTACAAATAGGAACCGATTCAGACTCGGCTAAAGGTCTCTTCCCAACTGGATCACTATTAGATTTATTTGACTGAGTGGGATAGGGGTTCAGCCCAAGAATTCTATCACTTTCAGAAAAAGCAAGTAATGACTGCATGACTTACTTCTTTGTAGATGTTTAAAATTTCTACCTAATAGTAGTAGTAATAATAATGCATTTACTGAATGCCTGAAGCACGCATCCAAAATGCTTTACATTCATTTTTTTCATTTAGTACTCATGACACCCTAGGAATGGGATTCATCATATTATGCATTTTACAAAACACAAAAGCATAGCTTAGACATTTATTATCAAAATCCACAAAACTGGTAAGTAATGGAGCTACAATTTGAATTTGACTCTGTGTGATTCCCCAAGAGTAGACTTGGGGGTCGACCCCTTTTAGCTTCTGTTGGCAGAGTTGCAGGCTGGCACATCGTGCAGAGCAGTGCACGTCAGGGTCTTTGGGCAGCTTAATAGTAAATGAATTAATCAAAAATAATTAAACATCTCAAGCATATTAAACACAAAATAACTAGGACGTGGTTGACTCTCCACATGAATTCCTCCTGATGAAGTACTTTCTGCGGTGACAGAAATAAAATAAAGTCTCTCAGTAATTTGAAGCATATACAGCAATTAATTCTACATGGTCCTTTTTTAAGAGTTTTATTTTAACCTTTTAAGCATCATTTTAATATTTGTGCTATAACTGATAATTATGCTGGGAAGGGGACAGGAGAAAGAGGATTTTAGTGGCAACACAAACAATTTTAATGCAACAGCTGAAAGGATTAAATCAAGCATGTGCCATAAGTCCTATAACCTATCAGAGGGAAGACAGTTAGCAGCTTGTTTCTCCCAGGTTCACTAGGTTGGGTCTACTCGAAGTTGATTGTGGTAAAAGGTTACCTTTGCTTGATATTAGTGGCCTCAGTAAATGAATAGTGGTCTTATCCAATTTCCTCCTGGGCAGTCACCCAGGACTAATTCTGAAAACTTTTATTGCAAAGGGAAGACCAGTATTGGCATAGATACTCATTGTGTAGACTCATTGTAGACCATGGCTAATTGTCATTATTGTTGTTCTATTACTATTATTATTATTATTTTCATTTAGGTCTTGTAGTAGAACTCCAATTTGAATAAAACAAGCACATTAGCTTTAGTTGCTATTGCTCAGGATGACTGGTGTTGAGCACAGGGAAGCATATGAAATTTACTCCTCTTATTCCCCCTGAGCACACTTCCAAGTCCAGCTCAGGTTCCAGTTCCAGTAGCACTGCAAGTCCAACAAGTTCCATGAATTCCAATGGCCTCTGCCTTCTATTAGACTCTTATTATTTTTTTACTCTTACTTTGTATAGTCAAGTAGGAAAAAACAGACAGGATGTTAAAAACTTCCATAGGCTCACTGACTTAAAAAACATGGTTTAACATGTTTTCAGATGTGTTGATTTGAACAACCATGTTTTCCTTCAAGCAGTCATTGCTGAGGTCCTCTTTAATACATCCAGTCTAGAAGTTAGCAATAGCAACCACACACTTCTGCATTCTTGCTCCAAGTGAAATATCATATGAAAGGATGGCATATATTTTCTCAGATTACCTAGTTAATATCTACCCTACTTATATAATAGAATTTGTATGTTCTTCTAAGGGATAAGCACAACAGTAATTGATCAACTGTCTTAATAACTTAATATTTAATTCTCTAATCACCTGGACATTTTTCCACCACAGATCCGCTTGTCAGTCTATATCTAATTCCAAATAGATGTTTGCTTTTAATTATTATAACATTGGTTCTTCCTATATTTCAATTGTTCTGTCCCAGACCCCTCAGCCATGGTGTATAGTGAAGTCTTGATTTTTGCCTTGACCCTAAAAAGCTCTCCTACAAAAGTATCTCTCCCACAGGTGATTGTTCCATCTAAGGCACAGTAGTGCCTGGGTATAGCTTATGAGTTTATGGGCAAGACATGAAGTACATGCATTGTAGCTGTGAAGTGCTAATGATGCTTAATCAATACTGGTGGAATCAACTGAATAAATTAGTAGCCCTGCAGTGCTTCTGCGAGCAGTTTCATCCCTTCCTTCCATTTGGTATCCTGGACCAACTGAGAAAATGCCAGGTCACCTCTTCCCAAAAGAGATAAATACTCCTGACACAATTTTCTAATTCTGAGCTCAGTTGCCACCTGCCTACCAATTACTTTAGTGATGCAACAGAAGTTATCAGATGACTGTGTAGTATATATGTTTTTCTACCTCTGCACCTGGCTGTAAGAAATACCACATTGTTTAATTTTTCTAAATCAAATTAGTTCTGAGTTTGTGCCCATAGTAGTCATGGTTGGGAGAAATTTAAATTCAGTAATAGCTTTGTAGACAGGTGGTTTATGTGAGTGCCCAAACAGGAGGAAATGTTCTTCAGTCTTTACTCCACTCTGGTTGTCTCTGATGTGTGCATTTTTCAAATTCCTATGATGCATACACAATGTGCAGACCTCTTACCACTCTGTCTTAGTTGCAGGGATCTTAATGCAATTTAGGGTCTATCAACAGACATACTGGGTAGGTTCGGGGTGTTATGAGGGAATTAACCAAAATTCTGCTTCCTTTCAGTTTTATAAGCTCTTTCTTCTCTAGAATAAGTCATCTTGTCTTCAACCCCCTAATTATTTTGCTATTCCTTATTTTAAGGGAAGACTTGCCAGGCAACGTTGCCATATAATATACCTTTCAAATCAGGATACTTTAAGGGTAAAAGGTGTGCAGTAACTACAGTGAAAAAATAGGCATAAACCAGGGTGCATGATTAACCACTTTTGGACCTTCTGCCATAGGTTTTTTGAATCACAATGTTGATTTCTTTTTCCAGAGATGAAAATAAATAAAAAACTGTCATTAGTCTATCTATCTTTTCCAGTAATTATTACATTTGGTTACATTAGATCAAAACCAATAATCTTTCTGGGAAGGTTATTTTTCCCTGGAAGTGCATGCATGAACGGAGGGAAGAGGAGTAATACCTTCTTAATCACCAAGATTTTTTTTTTTTTTTGAGACTAGGTCTCGCTATTTTTGCCCGTGGAACTACAGGCTCTCGTTGCCCAGGGTACCACAGACTCAAGCAATCCCCAGCCTCAGCTTCACAGGTAGCTGGGATGACAGGCACGCGCCACCACGCCCAGCAATTTTTTTGGAACTAGGTCTCGCTACCGGACCCAGGCGAGACTCGAACCGCGACCCCTAGGCCCGGCTGCTTCATAGGCTGAAGCTTACAGGCACGAGCCACCGTGCCCGTCCTAATCACCAAGATTTATCAAAACTGCCATAGATGATGTTGAGACAAAGTGTCTCAAAGCAGACCACTATGGAGCAGATGGATATAAGCCTATAATGTCAAATTATTCTGCCCAGTAGCTGCCATTTTCCTTTGTTTTATTGTGGTAAATAAAGATGTAGAGGTTCTTGTACTGTGCAGAGAAGTTGATGCTTAACTACAAGTCCAGATACTGCTTAGCTGAGATGCTCTCATATTCAGAGCACTCTGAGGCTGAAAATGCAGAAGTCCTCTACTCCCAAAAGCCATTAAGAGAGAGTTTCAGGTACTCACACTTTCATTTTAACAGCAAAAAGCCTCCAGTTTAGGAGCTTAAATCCGTCTCCAAGGTGAACCTAGGAAGGTGGCAGAAGTGTTAGCTATTATTATATCAATTTGTTTCCTACAAACAGTAGCCCCCAGGTAGAGAAATGAGAGTAGTTAACTTGGCTTTTTTTTCTTCTAGATTATTTTTTTCCCTGGTCCTTACTGTGCCAACTCTGCAAGGGCATAGCAGACTTTTCCTGTCCCTGCCATTCTGAGGACAGCCCAGCATCTACTGGTCACTGCAGAAAACTAGTATCTTCCCAGTGGACAATTAGACATTCTAAGAACAGAGAATGTCAATTCTCAATCAAAAGGCACAGAGAAACCCAATTATCCTACAAAGAGAACAAAGACAAAGTCAGCACCCACCCTTCCACAGATTTGTAGAATGATTTCTGATTCATTCTGATGATACTTTTGAGATGAATTGGTATCATTGCTTTATGAATCTAGACTTTTTATTTTTCACCTTCCAGAGGCCTGATAATATGTCTATAGTCTCTTTGTATACTAACTGAACAAAATCAGATAACTTCCCTTGTTGCCTGCGAGATTTTATATATATATATATATATATATATATATATATATATATATATATATATATATATATATAGCATTTAATAGACCTCTAAAAAAAAATCATAGTTTCTCGGAATCTTATTGAAGTCTAATTTTTTTTCTTCTCATCTCTAACAAGGGAAAAAGATAAGGTATTTTAGCAGGATTATTTTAGTTTCTTGTAATTAAAGATATTCAAGAGGAATTTCCCATATTTCAAAGAAAGAATGTTAAATCTGAGCTGGGGGACTGGGCAGGCAGGGTGGTGCCTGGCTTTATTTCCCTAGCCAGTAACAGTGAGTATGAAAAATATCGATTTGCTCCTGAGAGATGCTGGAGCAACTTAATTAAAGTTGTTTAAGTACTTTGGAATCCTTTGATGGAAAGGAGCATATAAAAGTGTAACGTGCTTTAAATTAATGTGAACTTTTCAGAAACTAGAAAGAAGACTTTCTACACCCCCATCCCATTTCAAAACAATATGCTCACAAAGATATCTTTTCAATATCCATGTATATTTGGTTGTGATATAGTCTCTGACCTTTAACAGATGTAAAAGTGAAAACACAGAGAAATTGGACACGCTGTGATGGCTATCGCCTATTTTACAGAGCCTCTCAGCATATTGATTGACTGGAAGACACTTCTGAGAGCTGGTATGTGACTCTTAATAAATCCATTCCATCGGGGGAAGAATGTGTGGGCTTCTAAGATCCTACACAAGATAAATTGCATGAAACAAAATCAGAAATAGTCAATAAACCTACGTTTGTAACAAGAGTCGAATGGAAAGTCTGTATGACTTTTGTCAGGGGGAGCTAATGGCCCCTCTTGATTCTTTGCACAATGGAAAGCACATTTATCTCCCTTCTAAAAGACTGAAGAGATGGGATTAGCTGATGCCCCCAGGAGAAAGGTGGTCTTCTGTCATCAAAGTCAGTAGAGACTGCCTGGTGCAACCTTGATTTAGTCTCTTCTTGCTGTCAGTACTTTACTAACTCATCTCTCACACCGCTCCCAAGAGTTCTCCTGGTGGCTTCTGCCTGCCCAACAAAGCTGTTGAAGCTCTGACTCTTCACCTTTACTCATTTTGAGATCCATAAACATGTCCATATGCATTAAACACTTCCTTTCTGGACAGCTCCTTGATTGAGTTACAGTGGAAAACCACTTGGAGTTTTTGCAAGGATATCCTATTTCTCATGAGAGGCCTTCTATTATTATGAATTGAAGAGCAAAAAGCTCCCAAGCTGTTTAGATGAGTTTGGGCGCGTTCAGGGTGCTATGGCCGTAGACTCCCAAGCTGTTTAAACTTTGTACTACACAGGGAAAAGGAGGAAGGAGTTTGCTAGGGAGGAGCGGGTTTACTTGTGTGCCTCAGTGACACTGAGTTGTCTTGAGAGAGGCTAGAATGAGTGCAGTCAGACACTGGGCTAGGGACAGAACAAGGGAAGTGGATTCCACCCTATGGAGAGTTCTTTCCTTCCCTGACTTCTGCCCTAAGGAAGGGAAACTTCAATTGTAAGCTCACTGGTATCTACTTATTTTTGAGATACTCATTAGTCTTCCCTGTCTGATGGAATTTACATTCTTAAATGTCATTTAAAAACTCACTCATGCCACCTTCATAAATCAGTGTGTCATGACAATTCTAGTCTGCTGGGTTCATTCTTACCTCTATTTTGTCTTCTACACTCATTTGGAGTTTGAACTGGGACTTTTAGCCTTTCAGTATTGACTTTCCTCATTGAAAGGGATTTGACCATTACACTTGGACTGGAAACCCTGCTTATCTCTCATGAAAATCTCACCCCAGATTCTACTTACATAGCCATTTAATGCTGAAAGGGATTAATATGAGCAAGTGAGATTTGAAATTAATGTTATCACAGTTCTGGACAGTTCAATATGTATTCAATATATTTTCTGTTAATTCCTACCATGACTGTTCAGACAATACCATTTTAATTTCCCAGATAAGAGTGGAATCTTCCTTGAACTCCAGATAACTGATGATTTGGAATCCAAATCTTGCTTCCTACAGAACTAGATCTTCCTATTTCTTTTTGCTTTCAGTCTTTTTCCTTTCAGAAGGTGGTTTCTTATTCAAGTTTGTACTCTTATAATATACTTTAACTACTGAAAGTGTTCCATAGAATAGATGTTTCATAACTTGTTTATCTATCAATATTAGGTTATTTCTGATTTTTCTTTGATCACAAAAACCTTATTGTGAATATCTTTATACACATCTTTATATTTCTGTGCTCTATTTCATTAGGATATTTCCTAATTCATTAGGATATTTCATTAGGATAGGAGATTAAACTACTGGGTCAGATGATATGAATATATGTGTAGACACTGCCAAATGGTCTTCCTCAAAGGTTGTGCCAATACTGTTGCTAAAGAAACTCTAAGGAGAACTTGGATTTTGAGCTTGTTTTCCCACAGCGTATAATAATTCCCCATCATGCTGTCAATCTGTTTCCTTTTTCTCTTTCAGATCTCAATTAGAAAGTAGCCCACCCAAAGAAACTTTCCCTGATTGCTGTAGCTAAGGTGATCTCTCTTCCTCATTCTCTTATCCTGACCTACCTGAGCCTTTTCCATACACACTGAGCTGAAGACAGAACAAGGAAAGTGGAATCATCTTTCTAGTTGAAATTACTGACCAGATTATTATGTTCTCCCCTGTCTTGCTCTCCATTGGAATACATACTTCCAGGGAGATGAATTCTGCCTTATATCCTGAGCACCCGTTTAATGTCTGACATCTGTGAAGTGGTGAAAGGAAGGAAGGAAGGAAGGAAGGAAGGAAGGAAGGAAGGAAGGAAGGAAGGAAGAAGGAAGGAAGGAAAGAAAGAGAGAGAGAAAGAAAAATGACTGGTTTTCTCCTAGCCTTGATAACATGTTTTATTTATTTACCAAACATATTATATGAAGAGCATTCTCTGTTGAGTTATGACTTTACATACTCCATGTAAATATTCTATTGATATTCATGACAACTCTATGTGGTATTGTTACTATCTCCTTTATACATATAAGAACAGACCATGTTCTTGTTAAAGACAGAGACAGTACATACACACACACACACACACACACATTTTTGAAACTTAGTGCCATAGAAATATCTGTAAAAGCCATCAGTATGAAAACTGGATTGTTTAGATAACTTTTTATTATAAGACAAACGGAAGCTTAATCAAATCCATAACCAAATTGGAATTTGGGGAAAAATGATTTTTAGGAAGACCCATTTGCTAAAATGGTCAGCTTTTAGCGTAATGGGATTTCAACTGCTGTAGAAGAGGTGTTCGTTCCATTGAGAAATGTCTGGCTCCACATATAAATAGCAGGAAATATAAAAAGAGGTGTTCCTAGCTGTACCCCCCCTTTGAGATTTCCCAGATGTTTTCTTTACATAGGGAATAATAAATAGGTTGGCATTTGTACAACATTGCTGGGTCAATAAGCAGCACAAATCTAGAGGCAGGTTCTGTCAGCAAATGTATGCAATTCTTATGTAAATTGATGCAAACCATTAATAATAAAATGTAAAATGTAGCAAGAAAAATGAGATTACCTGCCTTTTTAAAACTACATATTTGTTGCTCTTCAAGCTATAATTAAATTTATTTTTTTGCAGAATAGTTATGGTTTCCTCACAGTCAATGTCATAAGTAAATGGAATAATTGTTATCTCTTGGAATTTAAAATCAATGAACAATATTAGGCTTACCTTGAGTTAGAAGAAAGCAGGGGGAGAGGGAAAAATAAGAAATAAAAGAAAATCAAGAAACTTTCATGAGTAAACAGGATTTTGTTTGTGTAAGTTTTGATGATTTGAATCAGATATTTGTAGAAAAAAGGGAGGCATTTCTCAAAACAAATATATACAACTCTTTGTGTTATTATGTAGTGTAGTGTAAATGTTTTTGTAAACTGCATTTATCTTAAATCTCATGTACTTAACATTTATATGAACTTGTGTATTGAGTATAGATTCCTTAACATGTCCTGTGCTATATGCCAGAATATAAAATATATAAGGTGTTTAGAGTATATATGAATTTCAGTACACAAGTTCAGATGGATATAAAACAGGAAAACATTTTTCTTTGAATCTGTTTAATTTCTCTTGAGTCCTTTCCCTTTAGTGTTGGCAAGAAATTCAAGTTAGGTATGTCTGGGTTTTATTCTTCATCATCTGCTCCCATATGTCATACCATGTACAATTCCTAGGCACCATGATTAGGGGTGATGGAGGGAGCTCCCACTTATTAGCTTTCAATGAGATTTCCTGTATGTCTGGGAGGAAGGACTCTAATGATGTTGAGGACTCTGATATGAGCTTATCTCTGTTGCCAGGCTTCTGGAAAACCCTGGTCCAACCACTCTGTGAGTTAGACCTTTCTTCCCTGATCACTCAAGAGAATACTGGTTGCAAGTAAAGGAATAATGGAACCCCAAATGGAGATGAGCTTACTATTGGTACCAACACAACAACAGCAAGATAAAAATAGTGTGAAAATAAAGGTAACTGTGCAAGGTGAAACCATAATTTCGTAACAGATATCAGGATGTGAGTGGCTGGGACCTGATAAGGGGTGGCCCAGACTCAATGGCTCCTGGGCCTGTAGAGTCTTATGTTTGAGTACTCTGCATGGCATTAAGGCCTAGGCACTGAGGAACGGAGCTAATGGAAACTTGGGCTCTTCAACAACAATGCTGTTGCTAACGTATCTGAACTCTATTATGCTTTCATTAAATCTCTTTTATGACATTAAAGTTAATAGTATAATGAAGTCATTATTTATCTGCCGAGATCTATCTTCACCACTGAATTATAGCTTCCTTCATAATCAGGGCTCTTATCTCTGTTACCTTTGTGCACTCTGAAACACTTGGCACAATTTGCATAATCTGTAGAATATATATTTAAAATTGTTTTCAAATTATGTTAATTGAGGTAAAATTTATTTAGGACCCTGTAATATGTTTTAGGGGTACAGACTCACACCTCCAAAATTATATATTATCAAATCATCCTTACCACCAAAGCTCTCATATTTCTCCACCACAATTCGTAGAGTCCTCCTCTGAACTCTACCCTCCCTTCTCCCATCTCCATGCTGCTTTTTGTATTCTCAGTTTTATAGTCAGATTTGTTTTGTTTTAATTTCTTCTTTTGTGTTCCACGTTATATTCTGCATGAGTAGAATGATCCAGTATTTGTAGACTAATTTATGGTTGGTAATGACTTTAGATGGAGTATTTGGAAACTTAGCATGATCCCCTACCATTCCATTCATATTGTTGCAAATGCTGAGATTGCATTTTTTTAATAATGCTGATTCTGATTAGTATTCTATTGTGTATATGCTACATCTTCCTTGTTCACTCATCTGTTTGGGGGCATTTAGGTGGTTCCATTATTTGGCTATTGTAAACGGTGCTGCACAGAATATAGTAATATGCAATATCCCTTCAGATCATGTTTTGATATTCTTCAGGGAGATACCCAGGAGAAGGATTTTTGGATCATATGTAGATGCATATTTAAAATTTTGAGAAATTTCAATCCTCATTCCCAAAGAAACCAGACTAATTTAACCATCAACAATATAGGTGCATCCACACTATTATCAATGCTTGTTGTTTCTGTTCTTTTTGATATGGGCCATTCTCACAGGTGTGAGGTGGTGTCTCATTGCATAGACCATGCATTTTAAATGTGGAGACATCAGGACATTGATAGCCAAGACGATGGTCATCAAGCATTAACATACATTAATTTCAGACTGGTTAGTGTTGTGTTATAAACATGCTAGTCTTAGTTGTCATTCTCTGGATGGAAAGATGAGTTTCTGAAGGCATCTATCTTATCTATCAATACAGTGCATGTGGCACAGGCAGCTACTTTCAATATTTCTTATTTTAGTTCCGAGTGTGCATTGACGCTGCACAAGTTTTAAGTGAACAATAAGGGGCTCAACTTTGGACTTATCAACCAGTGTTTATAAGTGTAATTGGCATGAGGCTAGAATAACAAATGAGACTTAAATCATGCCCACAGAGGGATAAATGTGATTAAAATATATGTTTTTTTTGATTAAGAAGAACATGAGGAACAAATAGTATTGCTATAAAACATGGAGGTTACATTAAAAGAGTACCATCTCTGCTGGAATGATGTAGCAAAAACTTCCCTATCAACTGACTTGTGGATAACCATGATTTGTCTGTAAATGAGATGTTTGTGGTAGATCTGGGCAGAAGTTATATGAGGAGTGAAGTCAATTTTGCTAATTTTCAAAAAGTATTAACTTATCTGATTTCATGTTTTAAGTTGGTTGGAAATTTTCCATTGACTTCATAAAAAGAGACCTGTCCCTAATCATTTAGGTAAACAAGCCTTCAGAGGCAGAGTGGTATAAACTCACTTCCATTTTGTCATCACTTAGTAAAATATTTCTCACCCTCAGTTTGGAATAATATGTTCTCATATTTCTGGATATTATGATCCAAACATTTTTCATATGCCACTAGCACAGTGGACTGAATTAAATTATGAAGGCTATCACCATCTTTCCAGTGACATCATACTTGGAAGGAGAGAAACCTTAAAAGAGGCTCACGATGATGTAATTTTGAGAATTCTCAAGTCTCCTACACTTACTAGAATGGCACCCAAGAGGCACAACATACCTTCCTAATGCAAGGAACAGAGAGGCATGAACACTGCCCCTCAGTAATCACCATGACTTGGCTCTTTACAGCCACACAGAGTCTTTCCCAGCACCACATTCTGGTCACTATTTCAATAACTCAAGCTTAGATCTTTGCACAGAAGGAGAGAACATTAGAGTAGAGAACATGGCCCCTCAGCTGCCTACCTGGCTCTCTTATTCTGAGGTCAAAGAATCTTGGCACATGTAACCCTAGTTTTATCTCTGTCACTCTACTGGACCCTAGTGACGCATAGTCCTCTTTGGGAAATGGCTGTGTCTATCCCTAGCAGCAATACCACATCTAACCTGATTTCAATTTCATTTCTCCTTTGCCACTAGAATTGGAAGATGAGCAACTCAGAGATAAGCGTATTCTAGTAATTTAGGATGGTTGACAGCAGTTGGAACTTCGTGAGTGTGCCAATACTTTAGAAATTGCATCAAGCTATTTATTTGTGCATCTCTAAAGGAATAAAGTGATTGAAAGGAAAACAAAATATCAACCCTTCCACCTTGTGACCTTCCTCCCCAGCATGAAAGAACTAAAGGAATCTGAGAGCCTTGAATTAAAGGATGGTCCAGTAATACATGACTTGCTTTCCTGTCCTCTCTTTGCTACAAATGCTACATCGATTGTAGCACTTGAAGTGTTGCCATATTCAGCAATACAAGCTTCACCATGATTTGATATTTAACTTGCAGGAAGGGAGCCCAGATCTTTCACTCCCCCTGTTTCCCCTCCTCTGTGTGTTTACTGAAATAGGAAGTGTCATAACCAGCTTGTCTGTTTACTTTCAGTTCATTGTTTCGGGAAGAATATGGAGAAAACTGCCGAGTGTTCAGAGCAGCAGTCAAGAAAAGCATGTCTTTTTTCTTCTTACATATCAACTTGTTTAATCAGAGCATTTGTCCTTTGATGTATTATTATTATTTTTCTCTATGGGAATTGATTTGCAATGTTACCTAATCAGTGTGGTTCCAATTTTAATCTTGGAGCTGAGTAATAAATATAAGACATTAATTTCCATAAACCATATATATTTGAAAGCTTCATTTACATAGTGAGCAATTTAGACCTATAAATTCTAATGTGTTTTTATTCCTTTTGGGTTACTGTTTGCATAACCTTTTTATAGCTCTGGCAAATTATAATGCTGCCCAATGCTGACAAATTTCTTGCTGTTGTCCAATGCATAAAAATGTGTTTTAAGTAACTCTCTTATATGCCTTCTGTAATTTTTCTTCTTTCTCTCTCACCGTTGAGGGTAATTCCCTTTTAAGAGCTGAAAATTTCAATTCTCCCCACTCCCTACCCCCACAATTTCAGCATTTCATTTGGCAATTTTCTCTGGCCTATATGGTATATGGTTCTGATAAAGCTGGTACCAATACAACTCCATTTATCCCAGGAAATACTACTCAACTTTAAGAAAAGTGCAGACTCAGCTGAAGTAATATCACCCTTGTCTTTTAAGAGGTCAGGAGCTTGAAACTGAGTGTAACTGAGTTCTCTTAACGTATACCTGAGGTTTTTAAAAGATGATATAAGAATGGCTTGAAAAACGTTAAAATGGGTCATCTTATTTCAGGGAAAAAAAATATGTGTGTATATGGAGAGAGAGAGAAAAGAGATTCACTTAACACAGAAAATGGTATTAACCTTTAGCAGAGTCTACATGCTTAGAGTTTCAAATATTTTAATTCTCATGCCTTTTATAAAATACCTTGAACCTAATCTAATAACATCTTAAGTGTAAATGACAGTATAAATTTTAAACACATTCACATTCATTATCACATTTGTTCTTTACAATATGTCCATAAGTTGTTACTATTTTCATGTTAAAGATAGTTTAAGAACCAGGCATTTTGAGTTTATATACTATTAACATAAAGGGAATATCTATAGAATTCATCTTGAGTATCAGAAGAACTAAAATATGTACCTGTTTATATCCAACAGTCATTAAAATACAACCATCTTTTTATAAGACCACAGTAAATGTTTCCATGGTTACCTAAGCCTTTGAACCTGAGAGAAGACGAATTAGAGCTCAGACAGAAAAGCAAACTGACTCTTGCCCTAATTGTGCTCTCTGGTGATTTCACCCAAACAACTTGGCCTGAATCTAGTCCAGGTAAGTAGTGAATCAAATCATTAACTGTTATGTCACAAACAAGGTAAAATAAATTAGGAGTCTCATTCAGTTCCAAAAAAAAGAGAGTTCATTTTATCCTCTCTACCTCTGTTAGACAGTACTTGTGGTCAAAGATTAATTGGTACATGAGTAGAACATCCACTACTCTCCCTGGAGTCAACAGATATGCTCTGAACAGGGTGCTGGCTCCATGTTGCAGGTATGGCAGAGGTAGAGCAGCTCAGAGACATGATCAAAGCTCCTGGTCTGTGCATGGTACCACCTTCCTTTCAGTGACCAAAAGAGAAATTTCCCTGAATGAGCTAATGCAGGGAGCAGGTCGTTCAGAGTCAAGTATACTGGGGTTGCTTTTCTTGCTGCTCCTCTTAGCAGTTTTAGGAGCTAAGACGTGTTACTTAACCGCTCTGAGCCTCAACTTGGAAAGCAGGTATTAAGTGAATAGTAGCATTCTATTACTGAGTAATTGCCAAAACACCCATTTATTAGCTCACAATTTCTGTAAGTCAGAAATCCAGACACAGAAGAGCTTCAATGGGACCGAAACCAATAGTCCCAAGCTCACAGTACATGCACAGAATCCATTTCTTTATAGTAGCAGCCCCAAGGCCCTCATTTTCTGACCAGGTTTTGGCTGGGAGCTGCTCTCAGGAAGTAGGCTCTGCCTGTGGTTACTTGCCATCTGGCCTCTACGGACAGTTCAGAAGGTGGCTATTTGCATTTTCCAAGCCAGAGGAGCACATATGATTTCTTTTTCTGCTTACTGGCCAGAGAAAGTCTCTGCTTCTAATTGACTCTCATGTATATCCAGGTCATGCCACCTGAATAATTCCTATTTTAAGGCCAACTGTGCTGTAAAACACAACTCGATCATGGGTTTAAAATCCAGAATTAATCACAGCATGTTCCTCATGGATAGGAAACTTTAGGCACAGATTATCATTCACAAATAAATGCAATTTATGTGAAAATCACCCAGTTCCAGGCAAACATTTCATATAAAGTAAATGGTAATTACTGCTTTATAATGTGATAACTTCCATTATAAAAATGGGTCAAGACTTGATTTTTTTAAGGGTATGATAATTCTGGTAACTGTTTTACCTATGTGTCTCCCGTGAGGAGAAAAATTCCGTGTATGTTATAGATCTTCTATCAACCACACTGTCTGACTTACCACTAAACACACAAGTGCACAGAAAAGACTTGTTTAGATGATATGGGCTATGGAGAAATGACTCAACCTTTCATGCAAAGACCTGCTCTTGACATTTTGAAGCTTACCATCTATAATTCAGGACCTCTGGGAATTCATGTAAATATTCATAGCTTTAACCAATATACATTTTTTAACAACTCAAAATTGTTTATTTACAGAGAGACCGTTTCCAGTTCTTGGATATCTATTTCCATTTGCCTACTGGTCATTTAGATTTCTGTGTTATCTAAACTTCTCAAAGTAAACACTGCAAATGGAACTGTACCTACAAATCATTTCCTTTTCGTATAATGTCAACCTCAATGAATATATTGTGTACTCCCAAATTTCCAAAGTCAAAAACCTGAGAATCATCCATGTTAGCATCGCCTTTCCTCTTACCTCCCTTGTCCAATGGTCAAAGCATATAAATTCTATTTTCTGAATATTTCCTCTCTTTGTTTGTGCTGCACTGGCCCTTATTTCTACCTGAAATACAAAAATAGTGCATTATTAATAAGGCTCCATGATACCAGGTTCTCCAGTTTTTCTGTACTCTGTTGGTCGAGTTATTTTTCAAGAGGATAAATCTGATCCTATTTTCAGTTTTCAGTGACTCTAATTGATGCTAAGTTGTTCAGCTTCTATTTCCAGTATCTGGCTATACATGAATCTCCACACATAAGATAATTTATCTTTAAAAATCCTTTTGAGGTACAGTTTGCATAAGATAAAACACACAGATGAGTTTTGACTTATATATTTGTGAAACCACTCTCCAATTAAGATGTAAAACATCAAAGCTATATTTTTAAAACATAAATCATGTTCTGTGACTTGTCTTAGCTTTCAAAAGTCTTCTATCACAGAATGAAATTTACTTCCCCTTCTTATTTATGTTGTCACACAGGTAAGACTCTGCCTACCTGTCAACCTTTCTTCCCACCACCCACACCTCATTCACACATTACATGCCTTGTCGTCTTTCCTACTTATCTCAGATATTCCAACATCACCCCTGCCTGTGCCTAAAACACTTCTCATAGCTCTTTCTTTTACTTCCTTCAGGCCTGTGGCACTGTCACTTCCTCAGAGACCAATAAATGCTTATTTATATGACTTGCTCTAGGGGAGTATTCTTGGTCACTCTATTTAAATAGCATCCACATTTCAGGCCATCATTTTGCAGTATTGTCCTCTAAAACAATTTTATATGTTTATTTGTTTATGCATTTGCACTAGAATGGAGGAGACACTGGATGCATGATATCTGCCATATTCCCGATGTTCAAATGGTGCTTAAGAAAATAGCTCTTCAATATTTGTGAAAGGAAAAAGATTAATTCTAAATCCTACCACATGAAATAAAAGGGCCTTCAAGATCTGGCCCTGCCTTATTTTTTTTTTTACTTGCTTATTCTAATTCCAAATCTACTTCCCTAAGTTTCAGTTAGTTTCAACGTCTTGCAGTTCTCTAAAAGCAACTGATTTCCCTTTATCTCTTAGCACATGTCCTCATGGTTCCTGAAATGTCTGTTTCCTTTGCTTGTCCTTCTAGCTTCTTCCTCTGTGAGCCCCTTCCCAACTACTCCATCGCACTTAGATCTCCCTGTATCTTCTCTACACACACTTTATAGTATCCTAAAATGCCCTGTAAGTATTCCTATTCAACATAGTGTTTTTCTACTGTTACTTAAGCTCTTTGATTATACTGACATATTTTGTCAGCTTTGTATCATCAGTCACAGGCCAAGTTTACTAGAAATCAACAAACTATCTTAAGATGAAAAAACTAAAGAAGCTAGAGATGGAAAAGATAGATTAGAAGAAGGATGGGAGAAAATTTAACATTAAAGAAAAGCAAACTATATTTATTTAGATGAGGAAATGTGAAGATTTGAATTCAGTTCCTCAGATAAAAATAGTTCAAAAATTCAGACCGGGCATGATGGTGCTTGCCTGTAAGGGGCAGCCTATGAAACAACAGCTGAGACCAGGGATTGCGGTATGAGTCCCACCGGGGGCACGTAGCGAAACCTAGTTCCAAAAAAATATAGTTGGGCATGGTGGCACATGCCTGTAATCCCAGCTACCTGGAAAGCTGAGGCTGGGGATTGCTTGAGTCTGTGGTACCCCGGGCAACATGAACCTGCAGTTCCATGGGCAAAAATAGTGAGACCTAGTCTCAAAAAAAAAAAAAATCACAAAATTAGATTTGAATTTATGAATAGACTAAATTATTCAATCTAGAACCTGTTTACATTTAGCCTTTTTGAAATTTTTCATGCTTCCAGTGCTTATGTGTGTGTGATCTGCAAAATATTGCAAAATATACATATTAAGTAGTAGTTTGAATGTAAACCCATGACATATTTAAGTGCTAGCAAATTGCACACACATCTAATGATATTTGTTGCTCAAAATCCAGTTATCAATTTTTTTATGTAATTGATGGAGACAGTAACAATATAATCAAATAGGAAAAGAATATTTTTATGTGTGTGAAATCCTATAAATCCTCTGATTTTTCCTCATTGCAGCTTGATTCCTCCCTTGACCAACCTTTTTTTTTTGAAGCTGAACAGACCAAAGAGGGTGGAGAGAAGGCTTAAGGGATTGTTGTAATAATCATGTTTTTTATTTTCTATTATGTATGAGGCTTTGGTATCTTTCTGTCCAAGGAGAGATAGTCCCTAGGAGGTCTTGTTCATTCCAAGCAAGAAAAAGACGCCTGTGAGCACGCCTTTCATATGCAAACCAATCAATCCAAACCCATATTCCAACCTCCTCCTTTATTGCTACAAAAGCCAAATCATATTTCCCCTGCCTTAAATCATCCCAAGTGTTATCTTGTTACCAGATAATAATAGACCACCCCACGCTGCAGAATCTGGTGAAATGATATAATTTACTCAACCCTGAACTTGTCTACCCTATGTCTGTCCCTCACTCCCTCCAGAGGAAACCAGAATCAAACTAGGAGCTCCTTTCTCCCCTGAACCTTGTGCCCACTGACCAACCTAGGTACTTTGACTTAGAAACTGACTATTAAAACTTGAAATGGCATTGACCTCTATCTGTCATAACTTTTGTAAATTAAAGTCAGTCTCCAGGAATTAAATTACTAGTACAATCAAGATAATGGCTTGAAATACATAAAATAAATAACAACAATATGACTAATTCTAATTATCAGTATTCCACATATCACTTTCCCCCAAGAATTACTTGTAATAGTAATCATACACAGAAAGAAATCAAGAAATATCTGTAATATTAATCATGCTACAATACAGGGATCTATAAGGGAAAGAAATGGAGGAATTCCCTGGGGAACACTGCAATATTTGTTCACATCATTCTCTGGAACAATACTTCGGACAAAATCCATTTAACTTGTTCTCAGCCATCATAGTTGTTTTCCTGAATCATAAAATTCCCATTATGAAATAAACTCTGACATCAACTTGATTAGTAGGATCATAAATCTTAAGAGCAGCATGCATACTTTAAACTGCAGTTTTTAAGTCACAATAATAGATTCTACTATTTCCCCTACCTACTGCAGTAATTAGATATTATTTCAATGCACTGCCAATATTTGGCAGTATTTTTTTAATGCATATAAAAGAATCATAGACTTAAAATCATTGAAAAAAGGATTTTATGGGCTCAACGGAAATATATTAAATGTTAATTTTGTTGATTAATTTTGGATTCAATTTTAAAATACCAAATATTATTCATAGTCTTTACTTGTAAAGTTATATACTCTCATTTACATATCACTTTATTTGAATCTTTACAAGTATGGGTACATCTATATATAGGTAACTAGTTAGTTATATTTCTTGGATATGATTTTAAAGGGAGCTTTCTATTCTAAACTAAAAGCTCTATAATGAAAACTTTTCTTTGGACAACATTTATGTAAACTTTATAAAGTAAATAAATATTCATCAATAGCCCGCTGTTTAATGGGCTATTGCTTCAGGATGTTCTATGACCATTAGAACAGAGATGCAGATTTGCAATTTGCTCTTTTGTAACTAGCGTGGTCATATTTCTGCAGATAAAGATGATTCCAGCTTATAACCAGACACAATACCAGAACTTTGGATTTTCATTCATGATGAAACCTACTTCAGTAGATCAACTATTGGAATTTGAACCTCAGCTTTCTCATTCATTAATTATCAGTGAACTTGGTTCTATGACTTGGCCCTTTATCAATATCTGTAAAGGGAGAGGTAAAATGAATGATCTCCTAGGTTCTTTCAGTTACCAACTTACAAAAACATACAAACATAGACCTACACAACATAATTATTTAGGCTCTATATATAGAGAAAATGTAAGTCTATCACTGTGTTATTCAAATACATTTATTCACTAACTCATCTGTTCAACCACTCATTTAACAAACATTTGAACATACATTAGCTATGAAAGAAAATTAAAATGAGCTCATTGCTATGGAAATGACCTCTTTACCACCCAATCTGATAGTCATTAAAAAAAATTCCATTATATCCCTAGATTATTTCCTGTGAATTCTGAAAGATAATATTTATCCTCCTTAGTCCCCATTCCCTGGGCTTCTGATCTTCTGACTCAGACATTATCAGAAACCCTGCAGGCCATGTCTCTTTCTATGCCACCTAACCAAACTCTCCTACCCCACCTGACCCATTCCACTTGACCAAACTCCCCCACTCCTGGACCAAAGGGAAAAAAATGACACTTTCACTGGTGGATGGATGCCTGCGATTCTGGCAGGTCCTGCTGCCTGAAGGTCTGGGAGTTGCCCCTCACAGTTTCCTTTGTCTATAATAAAGAAGCTGCATCCCTTTCCTAGCCTCCTTCTTCCTTTGTCTCTAACACTTGTTCTTTTCTAAAAATTTCACTTCATCAGGTAGCATACACAAAGAAGTAGTTGTATAACCACTCATCTTACTGGAATCAGAAAAGTTAAATGTCCTTTTACATTATCTTCCAGTTCTTGTTCAACTTAATTCCCTTGAGAAGTACAACCCTGAGAAATTATTGAGTACACATATTTAAAAAATGTTTTTGTGTAGTATTGTTTTTACGATGAAGATTGTGAATTATTGAATGAAATTTCAAGTTAAATGATCACATTTTTTTACTGAAGATTTATTCTAAAACAAACTGGATTGCTAAAGGTCTAAAATATTGAGAAATGAAAAATATTCTCATAGAGATTATCAATACAACAAAGTGGTCATGCTTAAATAATAATTATAATAATTTTTTGTAGTCTAGTCCTTCAATACAAATACACCAAATCCATAATTGGTTTCAAAATACAGACATATAAACCAATGAATACTACTAGGAAGTAAGATTCAAAATATATCTTGTTTGTAAACCACAAACACGGCACCACAGTAATTCTGTTCTTGTTCCCTGAGAAGAGTTACTACTTAGTGATTCATTTTTATGGTTAAAAATCAAAGGTGAAATTATATGACACCAACCCTTGTCTACTGTTTTGAGATTCATTTCACACACACACACACACACACACACACACACACACACCATAAAACAAAGTAAAAATTAAGCAGTGGCCCACTGTGGTCCATTAACAGATGACAAAGGTCTGTAGTAGAATGCCCAATGCAGAGAAGTCTATGCTAACAGACTGACTAAATATTCAATGTGATCCAAAATCCTGATTACCAGGACAAGAGCTGGAATAGCTAATGTACAAGCAGGCTCAATTAACCCTAATTAGCTCGGAGTCAGGCTACAAAAGACTTAATTAGCAGTTATTAGGTGCCGCTCAGAAAAGGAGCATAAATAATGGTTGGTAGCAAGCTGTGTTTAAGAGTTCCCTGGCTGAGTGACACACACACACACACACACACACACACACACACACACACACACAGAGAGAAAGAGAGAGAGAGAGAAAGAGAGAGAGAGAGAGAAATTGATGTACTTCCATTGGTTATTAAGAGCAAAATCATAACATGGGTCTCAGCTTAAATTTCATTTATTCAGAGTGGATCATCGATTTATTTTTTCTGGATGGACCAGATACTTTGGGAGAGAGTCCTAGAAGTTTAATTGTAATGCTATGATGGTTATACTCTACCACAGAGATTAACAACTGCTACTGGTATGGCAGTAGTTAATAGGATGCAGAGGAATAGAGAAAGTTTGTCCTTGAACATTTTAGATGTCAACCTTTTGAACCTTGGAGTATATCTCATTGAAGAAGTTAGAGAAAATACTGGAACCAAGATGTGCTAAATTTGCATAAAACAATAGTTGGTAAATAAATGACACCTTAAACCTCTATTACTCCAAAATCAGGAATTTATCTGACCCTTAATTTTTCAAATGAAGACATTAAAAAGATAAAATGTAAGTGTGGAAAATAAATGTATCCTGTTGTTTATTAATAAATGCCTTTTCATAAACTATCTCCATTAGAAAAAATAATGGTAGCGACATGATTTAAAACAAAGAGATGCTCATGATGAATCTGACATTGTTTCTTTGACTAAAATAGTCATTTAAACTGTTTTGGTCATTTTCTAGGTTCCATATCTAATTGACTCCATATGCACAAAATTAAATTAATTTTTTGTAATTAATCTATCTATGTCATTTCATCATTGCATCTTATTATTCTTTTGGATGCGCCCAAGGAATCAAAATAAGTAGGGGAAGTTTTTACCCAAATCCTCACCCCATCTCCCAAATTGCAGAGGGAAAATTAATGTGAAAAGACAGCAGACACACTGAGTTACAGTGAGCACAGAGGTAAGTTAAGAACTAGTATTAACTCTGCTTGTTTAACCCAAGTCCTGGCTACACATCAGAAAAAATCCCTTCAATGCAGTTTCTCTCCCCTTTTTTCCATACCTCATTTATTCAACAATATGTTTCTCACAGAAGCTGAAAGTATGTGTAAGGAGACCCTACTGAAATTACAGTACAACTATTTTCATCAAAAAGAAACAATGAACAGACTATGAAAAAAATAGAATAAAAGCAACCCAGAAGTAAAAGACATATGAAACACTACTTTCTCTACACCAGTCTCTCTCTATCTTCCTCCCTGTCCACAACCTCACTATGTGCACAATTTCTTTTTCTGACACTTGTTGAAAGTAAGTTCGACCCCCTGAGAGATAGAAAATTAAATGATTACTCTTAAATTGTATAATAATTGTAAGTCCTCTTAAACTGTACTAATAGGGACTAAGGCAAGATGAAGACAGAAGTTAGTTTTAGAACACTACAGGGTTCTTACATTTTAATGTATCCCTGATTATCTAACTGAAATATAAATGTTATTGCTTATAAAACTATCCATGCTTGTCATAAATTATTTTATTGGTGAATAATATTTGTAGGTATGTGTAAATGCAAAGAGCTATCTTTTAAGAGTCTACTTTTACCAACCATTAATTTCATATAACTTCTCTCCTCTTTAATAAAATATCAAAAGACCACTTAGGAAGAATGGAAGAATATTAGTCTTCTATTGCCATGTAACAAATTATCACATGTTCAGCATCTTAAGATAATACTCATTAATTAACTCACAGTTCAATAGGTCAGAAGCTCGGGGTGACTTGGCTGGATTCTCAAACACAAGGTCAGGCTGCTATGTGAGGACTACTCTCTGCTCCAAGAACTCCCACATTCCTTGATCCCACCATCTTCAGTGTACAGTGATACACCAAGTCCCTCTCAAACTCAAAAATTTTTCCCAGTCCCAGTCCCATTTGCTAAGAGTAGGCACATGTTAATAATCTGGTTTTGACTAATTCTAAGTAAACTAATAAGTGACCTTAATTACTTCTCAAAATCCTCTTTGCATGCAGTGGAACATAGTCAGGGGCACAATATATTACAATATTCATGGCCTAGGAATTAGTCATTCAGACTTAAGTACCTGCTGGAGATGGAGGCCAACAGTGGTCACTGGGCAGGAGAAGATGACCAACAGGATACCCAGACACCAGGACAGAGAAAGCATGAGCACATAGCTATGACACAGGGGTAGTGCGAGGAAAATTGCACATAGGCTGAGGCTGCATGCCTCCCACACATGTCCCCTGGTCCTATGGTATTTGAATAACTTATAATACACAGATTCAGATAAGGTTGTTAAGAATTTACAACAGCATGCATGGTTATTAGACCCTAGTGAGGAATCTTTCTTTTGAATCTTTCCTTGTAAGGTTCTTGTGAGGTTGTACTGATCATATCTTCAAGGAAGCTGACATGGAGTTTGGTTGTTTTTTTTTGTTTTTTGTTTTGAATACTGGAAGTATTTTGTGGCCATTAGACTTAGTAGAAAAAATGCCTAGTTGCTTCAAAAGATTTAAGAAAAAGACCTGACACTGCAGCAGCTTTTATTCAACGAGTCTGGCCCACAGAGTTGTCTATAAGAACTCCAAACCATTGACTTGATATATTTCTTCTCATGGTGGAAGTTCTGTTGACATTGACATGTTACATGGAATATGAATAACTCTCTTCTTTTTCCACTTTTTCCCCCTTAATATTGTCCTAACTCCCTCGCTGAAAAATATGGCTTGTTTCATTATCACTGAAATTAATTAAAAATAAATCAACTTGAAACTTATATTTACTTTAAGTACTTTTTTTTGGCTTATCACACAATTCAATTCAAATTCCATTTTATTATAGAATAAGTTATGAAAATTGTACATAGCTTTTCCTCTGTTTTTCTTCCTTTGCTGTCAAAGCTACTATAGATGGTACAGGCTTAATCCCAAGGAAATTAATACAGTGAATTGTTCATGCAATTACATATTATTTTCTTATTAGCTACAATTCTCTCTGGGCATCTAATGCTAGGTGATTGACTAATCTATGAAGCCAAAGTTTTGTCTGATTTTAAGTTTTGTCTAAATTTTTTGACAAGTCTGTTTAAAGAGTGATGTGATTGAAGCATGAAACAATTTTGGGGAAGGGGAAAAATAAGAATATTTTGTATGCTTTGTTCTGTGTTGGGGGGGGAAATCCCATCATCCACAAAAAGATAAAGAGAATAAAAATCAATAAAATCATTTAAGAGTAGTAAACTGGGCAAAATGATACATTTTAGAGATGCAGGGATTTGGTTTCCTGGCTAATATACAGTGATGTATTCAAGTACAACAGTGACAGTAGAGTGAGTTCAGACATCTTCACAGGAACAATGACCATGGTCATACTTTCACAGCGTTGTAGTTAAAATGTTCTTCAGGCAAGTGTTTCAGTCTTCAGAGTGCAACAGCTAATCTCAGTGTCATCAAGTGGCCACAGCATCTCTGCTAGAACTCCACTCTTGGACAGTCACCATTTTGTCACATGACATTTCACTTGGGCCCCATCTCTGCCCAATGGACAGCTACCATCTTGCCATTGCATCTTTGTTTAGACAGTGATCTCTATTCAAGCAATGTTAGTTGGCATAGGACAGATGGCATCTGGTAATGCTCACACCAATGATTTTTCTTTTCCTGCTTTCTCTATTCTTCCTTTGGTTTATTACCTGTGTAAATGAATCATTTCATTTCTTTCAACATGTCTGCTTTTGGGTTGATTCACACACTCAACTGCACAGGAGAGGGCCTACTAACTGAGTCATCCCTTTTTCCTTAGTTTTGTCCAGATTCAACTCTACTAATATTGTAGACTGATTTAAATGAGGAAAGTATTATGTCAAGGAGACCATATCATCTGGCTAACTTAGCAGGTAGACTTTTCATTTATGTAAGTTAGTACAAGTCACCTAACCTCTCTAAGCAAGGAAGTTCTCATGTAAACCAAAGAAGAATAATTACATGGCAGTTGTCTTATTTTGTGTTTTTCTAGAAGGAGGTTCCAAATTAAGTATTGAGCATAAACCATTTACTTGCAAGGTGATCCCAAAAATATTGGAAAAGGAACAAGAAGAGGTAACCAAAGATAGTTAATGGACAAATGAGGAAGAAATTCATCACTGTGATACCTGAAGTAAAGATTGCTTTTCAGAGTGAGGTTCATGGCTGAACAACTGGTATAATTCTGGCACTGAGTAGAACTAAAATTTCTCAGGTGCTTCTCCATAACTACGGAATTAAGTATTCTTCATGTGGACTCAGCAATCTGGTCCAATAAGCTATGCGGGCGATTTTGATACCTCCTTAAATCTAGAAAATGATAAAGCAAGAAACTCTAGAAGGAGAGTAGAACACCTATCTAGAGCTATCACAATAAAGGACAAAATGTACTTGGGATATATTGTACACCAACACCCATCAGTTGTTGCTGAGGACTTTGGAAAGTATGTTGGAAATAAGCATTATTTCTGCAACATTTTTGCCTTCAGTACCACTGGAGAGTAGATTTCAGAGTATACTCTTAGCCAAGGGATGTTGATAATAACTGAAAGTCCTAAAAGAATTATAATTTCTAGGTCCAAGGACATAGATGTGGGATGCCAAGGACTTCTATTACTTAGGGTTTAAGAAAATGTACTAATGATCAAAATGCATAGAAAACCAAAACTCTACTGTACATTAAGATTTAAGAACAGAACAAAGATTAAGAAAATCTCATACTTCCCCATAGAAAGTGGATATTTTACAAAGAGCTAGGATGCAGACTTATAAGCAGACTGGCAGATTCAACGAATGCATGGGTAATGGGAGTGCAGTAAGGGGAGAACTTAATCTGATTTGAAAAGAAAAAAGATGGTGATGAATCAGTGCAACTCAGAGTGGAGAGGAAGCCTTTTGGGCAGACTGAGATGAAACAAGAGGGGTGATTGAATTGTTAAGAAGGACACAGGTCACTGTATTAACTGCTTCATCATCACTGGAACTTTAAGTGCCTATTGTCTCTGGAAGTCTGAGCTGTACGTATTCATCAACAAAATGGAAGCAACTTCCACAGCTAACAAATTTGAAATGTAAGGGTGCTAAAGGTTAGTGTTTCTTCTACTTCACATCTCCAACAGCCTTTCCAGCAATTTTCTGGAAAAGAATTGAGCTTACTGGTCTGAAAACCACAGAAAAAGATGTTTCAAGCAGCTGCACAGATATGCTGCTTTCCTGGGACTTGAATGGAAATGAGAAAGTGCTAACCGTTTTAGTAGCATTTTTACTATTTTAACATATTTTTTACAAACTTAGGTAGAGCTGTCAATATTTACTGTGAGAATTCTGAATATATATGTCTTAAAAATTCATTCTAAGGAGGAAGGTGGAAAGAGAAAATGAGTAGAATGAATATAGTATTACTTATTTTTGAGGAGTTTGCTACTGGGATCCCAGTTTTCACAGCAAAATATACTTTCTATCTTGGCTACTTTATTTTACAGATTTACTTGGTACCCACCCTGCTAAAATTACTTTATGTACTTACTGTTGGTGGATGTCTCACCCCCAATCAACCCCAATGTAAAGATATTTGGAGATGAGATTTTTGAGAGGTAATTATATCAAGAGGACAGAACACACATAGATAGAATTAGTGCCCTTATAGGAAGAGCCCAAAATGGAGATAATTTCTTCCCTAGGTGAGGACAGAACAAGAAGGTACCTGACAGAAAAACTAGAAGGAGTCCTGCCAGACACGCCAATCTGCTGGTGCTGTGATCTTGAACTCCTCAGTTCCAAAGCTGTGAGCAATAAATATTTCTTGCATATGTGACACATTCTAGAATTTTGCTATAGCAGTAATAATAGATTGAGATAGTCACCAACTCCTTTCAATTCCCCTTTATGCATGCCATGTCTCATCATACCTAAGATGCTTGCCTCTGTTTTCCTACTGGGAAAAATGATGCCTGGTTAGCCATACAGTGGGATCTCTCTACCTTTGAATGAAAAGGGCTTTTCTATTTCATTGGTTTCTTAGTTCTTGAGAATACTGGCTAGAATAAAGGTATTGGAAAAGAAAGTCTGGTTAGAAATGACATATTTATTTACCTATTTGTTGTTTGTTTGTTTGTTTATTTATTTATTTATTTATTTAATTGATTGTACATTTAACAATGAGAGGAGAAAAAATTAAAAGGGACCAAAGAAGGATACTGCACAGTTATGCGGGGTTTCTACACTTTTCTGATTGGTGGAAGGGGTTTATTTACCCACAGAATATGAAATCTATTACTAGAACTTGGTAGAAATAGCTCAAGTTGTTGGTGAGTTCCTGAGAGATCTACTATTTTAAAAATCTATATGTTAAAAGTACTTAGTGGTGGAGAATCTCAGGGATTGAATGTGCAGTGCCAGAGATACTGCAGAGGTCATATCCAAGTTATAGTCTTTCTTTACAAGCAGGTTTATCAGTACCAAGTGAAGTGAATTAAGGATAGATAAACAGTATTATCAGCTGAGAGACAAAGTTCTCGGAATGACTGAGAAAACCTTGAAAGGGTCTTCTCCATTAGCTCAAAATTAAACATTATGCTAAGATTCTTTTTTTTTTTTTTTCTTTTTTTGAGACTAGGTCTTGCTATTTTTTTGTCTGTGGAACAGCAGGCTCTCGTTGCCTGGGGTACCACAGACTCAAGCAATCCCCAGCCTCAGCTTCCCAGGTAGCTGGGATTAAAGGTGTGCGCCACCACACCCAGCTATTTTTTTGGAACTAGGTCTCGCTACGGGCCCCAGGCGGGACTCGAACCGCGATCGCTAGCCCCGGCTGCTTCATAGGTTGAAGCTTACAAGCACGAGCCACCGTGCCCGGCCTATGCTAAGATTCTTAACTATATACAAAGCATGTGTCAATTGCCTGACTCACTGGTCACCTATTATGCTGGCTTAGTATTTTTATGAAGAATTGAATACTTACACCTGATTTTGTTAATTTTTCTCCAATCATTCCTCTAAGGAGGGACTTTACCACAGAGAAAACACTGGGATTTTAGACTTAGCTGTACCTAAAACAAGCTAAAAGATGACATGAAAATAGTGACCTTAGTGCTGGTCATACATTCGTCACAGGAATAATATTACTCTTATCTGCAAGTAAGTCAGTTAATTATATAGAGTGAGTAGAAGCTATGCATAGACAACAATAAGAAATTAAAGATAAAGCAATTAGAATCTATCAGCAAACCATTATCTTCATCTGCAAAGCAAAAAGCAGTATCTTTCAAGCGTACTAGGCATTCACTCTATTCTTTTACCTAATAAATAGTGATTAAAGAATTTATTTCTAACATATGAAGACTGGTACTAGAGAAATTATTTTTGTTGGATATCAGCAAAAGACAAACTAGGAGACCCCAATATCTGCTCCCCACAAACATCAACATTAGATGGTTATCCATAAACAAAAAAGATCTGAAAGAGCTCTATCATCCCTTTTAGAAATTTTTAGCAAAAGTCAAACAATAAATCCGAGAAAAATCACACCACAGAGCTTCTCCATCTTTGCTAGGCACTGATTGATAAAGGTCTTGCTTTAATTTCACCCCACCCACACTGGCAAAGATGAGATGTATGCAGATTACTAAGAACTAGGAAGAAAAACAGGGCTACCAACAGCAGTTATGTTATGTGGTGGGAAGAGTCACAGTTCACAGTGATCAGCTTTGTTCACAACTCTGCAGACTTTGCTAATGAAGAACCAAATACTTAGCAGTAACCTTGTATCTCCTACAAATTCTACCAGTTTTCATTCAACAAGTATTGTTTGTTAATGTCAACTGCCTGAGCTTCTCCAGGCTATCATCCCACCTCCGGCAACCTAAGAGTCCGTCCAAGGCCTATAATGGAAACCAGCTTACTCTTCTGCAGATGCTTAGGTATGGAATACCCACCTACCTCCACTTTGCCATTTACCTCCATTGCCGTGTGCATACTGAGATTTGAACCTTGTAGTGTGCCCAGGAACACCACTGCCTTACACTGTTGTATTAAGATGATTTAGTATTTTATGAAGAATTGAATCTTTCACATCCTTATTTAAACTTATTCCTAAATATTATACAGTTTTTGATGCTATTGTAAATAGAATTGTTTTTCCATGTTTGCACAGTCTCCCCTCAACAATGTAAGGCAGTGGTGTTCCTGGGCACACTACAAGGTGTATACAATTGACATTTGTATGTTTTCTAGACATAATCATGGATCACAAGACTTACTATGTTAAAATGTTTCTATTACCTAAAATGGTCTACACATGTATATTTTCACATACAGGATAATCCCAGTCAAAGTTACAAAGGCATTTTTCACTAAAATAGAGGAAAATATTAAAATTTACATAAAATTACAAAATATTCTGTAGTCAAGGCAAATTCTAAGTTGAAGAACAAAGGTGGAAGCATCACACTTCTTGATATCAAATTATATTAAAAACTACGCTAATTGAATCAATATATTAAATATAGACACATGATCAATGAGACAGAATAAAGAAACAAGAAATATCCCACCACATACACACACACACACACATACACACACACACACACACACACACACACACTTGGTAAACCAATTAACCACAAAGAATCCAAGAACATACAGTAGGGAAAGGAGAGCTTTTTCAGCATATGATACTGAAAAATTTGGACAATGGCATGCAAAAGAATGAAATTAGATGTTTCTTCTATATCAAGCACAGAATCAGATGAACTAAAGAGTTGAAAATAAGACATGAAAACATGAAACTCCTAGAAGAAGATGTAGTAGGTAAGCAGCTTGGGCATCAATCTTGGCAATGAATTTTTGCACATTACACTGAAAGTGCAGGAAAAAAAGCAAAATTAAACAAGCAGGACAACATTGAATTAATAGCTTTTCCACATCAAAAGAAACTATCAATAAAATGAAAAGCAGTCTACATAATGGGAGAAAATATTTGCAAACCATGATAATATTACCCCCCCAAAAAAAAAACTTATACAACTCAAAAGAAAAACCAACAACCACCCAATCAAAAAATAGGCAGAGGAATGGAATAGTTTATTTTTGTTGTTGCTATTGTTGCTTTCCTAAGAAAAGACATACAAGTAGCCAAAAATTATTTGAGAAGGTGTTTGATATCACTACTCATCAGGGAAAGTAATTCAAACCCACAATGAAATATCACATCATACTTGTCAGAATGGCTGTTATTTATAAAAAGGAAAAGAAAATAATAAATATTTAGAAGAATGTGGAGAAAAGGGAATCATTTCATTGTAATGTAATTTAATGTAAGGTAATGTGATTTTCATGGCAATGTAAACTGACATGGTGATTAAAGAAAACAGTATAGAGATTCCTCAAAAAAATAAAAATAGAACTACTATATGATCTAGGAATCCCACATCTGGGTATATATCAAAGGAATTAATCTCAAAGAGATTTCTGCACACCTTTGTTCACTGCTACATTATTCTCAATTTGCAAGATACTGCAACCACCTATGGATCAATGGATGAATGGATAATGTAAAGATAGACAAACAAAAGATAGATGATAGACAGATAGATAAATAGATAAGAGAGCATAATTGTATTCAGTCATCAGATAGAAGAAAATCCTGCTATTTGTAGTAACATGAATGACCTCAACGATATCATATTAAGTGAAATATGTCAGGGAAAGATCATATTCTATGATCTCATTTATATGTGAAATCTAAAAAAAGTTGAACTTGTAGAGTGACTTCCAGGGACTAAGGTGTAGGTTAAATGATGTTGGTCAAAGCATACAAACTTAGAATTATAAAATGTTCTTGGTATCTAACACAAAACAGGATGATTTTAGCTAATAATAATTTCTCCTGTAGTTGCTAACAGAGCAGATATCAAATGTTCTTACCACACATAAAATGCAAAGGTAATTAAGTGAGGTGATAGTCATGTAATCATGGATATCATTTTGCAATATATAAGTGCATCAACTCAACATGCTGTATAATTTATACTTTTACAGAATGTAGTATGTCAATTTAAAACTAAAAAAATTATTTTGTCCATAAATAACAATCTGGTTATAAGTATATAAAAGCTAGAAAATATACAATGTTATAAAAATGGTAAGCAGTATATAAAAATGTGTGGTTAGCCACTAAATTAGAGAAATGTAAAAGAAATAAGTTTTAACATTAAAGATAGTTTTATAGGGTTAGGAATATGATAAATATTAATTTGCATTAGCTAATGAAATAGATTTACCAGGAAAAGATTAAGTGTGGAAGGTGTAATAAGTATCTACCTGGCTTCATGAATAGGCAGCTGCATTAAGAACTGTGTTAATTTACATGAAACGAGTCTTTGTGGAAGCAGTACCAGTCAACATTTAGTCACTTTTCTTAGGCTGTATTAGGAAGTGATATACTTAATGTAGAGTGTAACTCAAGCTATAAAATTTTAAACAGGATACAAATTTTATCCTTTTTTTCTTTCATAGATACTCATAAAAATATTCCCTATGCTGTTAATGATTTCTAACTCAATTGAAATATGCAATATGCAATACTGCCTGCCATGCAAATTTAGTTATTATTCTTACAATAAGAACACTCACAGTCCACATTTAGACAACACTAATGTGTTGCTTAAGCTAGCAAAAAGAAATGAATTTTATGTCAATCTGATGCTTCTTCTTAGCTCACTCCATTACATTTAGGTACCATGGCATATGTTTAATATATGGGATACCTCTAAATCCTGACCAATTTTTTGGTTATCTATTGCTATATAGCAGTTTTCCAAATATGATGACTTAAAAATGTGTTATTGTTGCTCATTTTGTGATGGCTGAGTGCACATGGACTATTATTAACTTAAGTCATACATAGCTGTAGTCAGATGGCAGATGGGGACCCAACTGGGCTGGATGTCCATGATAGCTCTTTAGTACTCAGTTCCTGTGCCTTACTGGGGAATCCCAGAACAGAGGAGACTGAACATTTCTCTATACCTATAGAAATTTTCTATTTAGCAGACTAATTTGGTTTCTTTACAACATGGGGGTATCAATATAAACTTCTTTTATGGTAGCTGGTATTCCCTTGGTCACATATACCAAGAGATGAAAGTAAAAAAATATTGCAGCACTTTTTATGACTTAGTTTCAAAATTAACATGATTTTACTGCACAGAAAATGCTATTGAAAAGTATGATTTACTGGGGAATTCATTTTTGAAGACAATTGTTGACATCAGTCGTGTATTTAATGAAGTATGATGGTTTCTGCCTTTGGTAGACACAAGTATTGAGGATCAACTTTCCAAAGAGATAATTTGAAAGAATAATTTCAAAGAATAATTTGTCTGCATCACAGTTATTAGCACTTTGACAAATTAATAGACATTAATTATATACAATATGCTTGATACCATGCTGGATACTAAAAATCCTAGTAGAAGAGGGATAGATAAATTAAGATATTGAAACTCAAAATGTGGAGCATGGAAGCAGGTAGAAAGATAAGAGGAACACCTCCTATCTCTCTAGCCCCCTCTGTCACACTAGAGGGTGCGCGATAGCATAGCTCTCACCTGTTACCCAGCTTCCTAACATCTTTGGAATGTCACAAGAGACATATGACCTATTAGTGATGACTGTTGCCCCCAAAGGTAAATTCTCCTGTTATCGCCACATCCCCACATCCTGGCTGCTGCATGTCACATAGGCTTTGTTACTTCCTCATTACATCATTGCAACATTTCCTTGCTAGGGTATATAAGTGGTTTCTCAGTTTCATTAAAGTTGGATCTGGACATGCTTCCCAGGGTCCCTGTTCTGTGGGTTAACCTCACAGATCGCTATGCATCTCTTCCATCTCAATTTCTTCTTCATTCCACACACGACCCATAACATCAAAAGACATGAATGATAGTAATGACTGACTTCCCCAAAACAGAATAATCAGATCACTTTATAATGAACCAGGAACAGCATGGTACTGGTACAACAACCAACAATCAGACCAATGGAACAGAATTGAGAGTCCGGAAATAAAGCCACATACATGTAGCCAATTAATCTTTGACAAAGGAGTGAACAACTTACATTGGAACAAAGATAGCCTCTTCAACAAATGGTGCTGGGAAACTGGACTAAGAGATGCAAATAAAATGGAGCAAGACATCTCTCTCACACTACGTACAAAAATTAATTCAAAATGGATAAAAGACTTAGACATCAGACCTGAAACCATAACATACATAGAGGAAAACTTGGGCAAAAGCCTCCATGAAGTACAATTCAGAAATCCCTTTCTGGAATCATCTGCAGAAGGCAAAAAATTGAAGGAAAACATAAACAGATGGGACTTCGTCAAACTAAAAAGCTTCTGAACAACAATAGAGACAAAAGAAAAAATTAAAAGAAGCCCAACCAAATGGGAAAAAATTTTCACCCTCCACAAGAGTGATAAGGGATCAATAACACAGATCTACAAGGAACACACTCAACTAAACAAGAACAAAACAAGATGCCCAATCAAACAAATGGGGACAAGAACTAAAAAGACACTTCTCCAAAGAGGAAATACAAATGGCCAACAGGCACATGAAAAATTGCTCAATGTCACTAGCAATCAGAGAAATGCCAATCAAAACCACAATGAGATACCACTTTACACCAGTAAGAATGGCCCACATCAAAAAAACAGGCAACAACAAGTGCTGACGTGGATGTGGAGAAAAAGGAACACTCTTACACTGCTGGTTGGAATGTAAACTCGTCCAGCCATTATGGAAAGTAGTATGGAGAACCCTCAAACTAATGAAAATGGAGTTACCATTTGACCCAGCAGTTGCACTTCTGGGAATCTACCCAAAGGAGACCTCAATGTGGGTACAAAAGGACACCTGTGCTCGGATGTTTATTGCAGCACTATTTATAATTGCAAGGACATGGAAACAACCCAAATGCCCCAGAACAGATGAGTGGATGAAAAAGATGTGGTACATATACACAATGGAGTATTACTCAT
>PVHY01014860.1:0-37536 GCA_004024945.1 Uropsilus gracilis | reverse complement strand
CTTGATATTTAGACTCCAGCTGAACCGAAAAGTGAGACAAGGTAGCCGTCTCACAGAAGACTCACTTACCCAATGATAATGGGACTTTACTTACTCCAAAACCATAGGTGTTTCTCTTGGGATTCACCAACAGGGCTTACCACAGATTTCATTGGCCAACTTGAACTACCATCAACATTGCATTTACCACTCTTTCCAACGAGCCCTACTGAACCCACTAGTGCAATCACCTGGGCCAGCTAGAGACTTGTCTTTCTTAGTTTCCATTCAAATCTAGATTTTCACATCAGTGGCAAATGTCAGCCATGCCAAACTTTCACATATTGCCAACCAACCCTAAAAGATCAATGATCCCTTCACAGAGGTAGGGAGTTAAAGGAAAATGGTCCTCCACAGAGAAGGCATTTTAATTTCAACATGGTACATACTTGAGGTGGTACTCACTCTTCAGAGGTGGTTGTAGTTGGTCTTTTATTTTCCTGAGTTGCTTCCAACGAAAACATGTTTCAACAAGGTATTTACTAGCTTGGCTATAATTTCCCACATACTATATCAGCATGATTTTGCCCATTTTGCATGAAAACATCATGACCTGTGAGACAGGAGAGTTATTAGAGCACAGACCCCAGAGACAACTCACCCAAGAGTTGAGAATAGAAATCAGGCTACTGCTCCTGTGAGCACTTCTGGTGCTTTCTAATTATAAGGAAAAAGGAGGGGGTGGGGCAGAAAAATCAAACATTGTAAACCAGGTGCAACTGATAGGGTGTGCCCCCCATTGTCTCCTGTTTAAGATTCCAGATTTCAAGGACAGGTAATGCTAAAATGTGAGAATGAACTTCACTGGAATTTCCCTTCAGGGAGATGCAGGGGGAGAAAGGAGTGAAATGGTCAAGGTGAAACAGGTTTCCTGGAAGGCGGGAAATCAGGGTATATAAAGGGTGTGCAAACAAAGAGAAGGATTTGATCCAGGATTCGATTCGATTCAGGATTGGGATTGGAATATGGAGACTAGATAGAGAGGTTCAATGGAGGAGAGATGGGAATCGGCCATCTTGTAAAGATGTGAGCCATGTGAGCTTGGCCATGTGGCCACCGGGGGCCTGCAACCCTTGGCTGACCCAGGTTGGCACCATGTGTGTTGAATGCAGTTAAGGAGTTTGCAGATTAGAACTCCGTGTTGGAGTTTGTTTTGCTGAGTTTGATTTGTGTCTGAAAGAGGCCGTGCAAAAGTTAGGCCTAAGAAGAAAGTGAACTTCACTGGTCCAGTACCATGGAGTTCCTGCTACCTGAAGGTGACAAAGGGAACGCAGTGTGGAAGACAAGGAGGAGCAAGTCACGGGAGCAGCCAAAGGAACATGTCTTCAAGCATCTGGAGATGGAGATGGACTCTGACTGGACATTGGTGAGATGATCAGGACTGAGAGAGTGAGGATTTTGGGGCAATCTGGGAAAGGACTTTGGACAATACTGAGAAAGGTTTTGGACAATGTTAAAGTATTCTGAGTCTTACATGTTTCTTGTGTAGTTACTAGGATAATTAGAAATCACTTTGTTAGAAATAAATTAGTCTGCACTGATTGTCTTGCATTGGTTTGGTATTTTGGCTGAGAAGGCTGGGGATGGTGGTAAGAACCCACCAGTGGAAAGTTTAAACTGTTTTAAAGTTATTCTTTTCTGCAGTTTTTGGAGCTGAAAGCAGAGAGCAGCTGGCTGGCTTTTGCATATCAATGGTAAAGGTGATCAGTGAAAATGCTAATGGCCTGCTTGTATCCTGCTTTGTAGAGAGAAGCAGGCAGAGGTTAAAGTTAAAGGTTAAAGGTGAATGGCCTGTTTTTGAGCCTGCTTCTGAGAGAGAGAGAGAAGCAGGCCTGTATGTGTTAAAGTGAAGGTAAAAAACCCTTTGTGGTCACCCTGTTTCACAACGGCTTTGGGGACTGTATTCTTTATATCTATTGGATGTTTGAGGCTCCTGCTGATAGAAGAGCTCTTCATTATTCACACTTTGTTGGACTCAGACATACAACTTGTTTTGACCAAAAAAGCATTAACAAGAGTGCAGTTTGTTACTTCAAACAGAAACCTTAAGAGCATTCCCTGATTTGCCAGCCTCTCTTTAAACTGCTTCTGAGTTGGAGGAAGCATATGAGGATGTTTGAGTGCCATCATTAAAAGGGCATTTTTTCTACAAATGAGGAGAGAGGGTGGGGAGGAAGGACAAGAGGAAGAGCGAGGAGCTAGTCCAACAGCACATTCACAGGAGGAAGCAGGGAAGACTAACCATGTGTGTAAATGGGGTTTTTCGGTGGTGTTTGAAGACTTAGTGCCACTGAAACTCTGAATACCCTGAGATTTCCCCAACTTAATTGTGAAGACCCCACTTTTCTCAACCAATAACTTTCACATAGTGGAAAGAAATATAACTTTGAATTCAGCGTGGTGGCTCAGCCACCCACAGCTTCAGTTCTGATGCTCCATAGTGACGTCATATCCAGGCACCACTTGAGTTAAAGATTTTTAGTAAGGTTTTCAGCGCTCATGAGACTATGGAAATCAAATTTTAGGTTGTGAGTTTTGTAACCTTCCGTTCCCCAAAGCTGAAAGCAGCAGCTACACAGCCAGGGTCACTACCATTCCTTTACCCTTTCGTCAGAGGGCACAAGCTTTCTGGGGACCCCAGGAATGGGTTACCCTGCTGTCTTGCAAAAAGCTCCTCCTCCTCAGATTGTTAACTATACGATGCAGTATGTGAAGATAAGTCCCATTCTGTGTCCACTGCTAAGAACCCATTTTCTGGTACCAGTTTCTCTATGAAGGTCTCTTGTCACCGATGACACAGTGTCTAGTTTACACCAAAGGGAGTTTATTAAAAAGATTTCTGTATCTTAAATGGGAAATCTGTTCATCCCAGGCAACCCTGGAGCACCAGCATTTGAGCAGGAGGGGGTGTCCTAGTCAGAGCAGCCGCTCAGAGCGGTCAGCACAGGACTGTCCACACGTAAGTGTCAGAGGCCTTGTTTCCATCTGGGCTTGGTCCCTGATAGGAAAGAACTTTCCTGGAGTTTATGTCCAGGGGAAATGTACCGTCTTAGAAGGAACCATCAGTGCTCTTAGGAACAGATGATAAATTTTTCAAATACTTTGAGGATCTGCCTCTCTGGAGAGAGTGTTAAGTGTTTTTCATACATATTAATGTGATATGAACATGTGTATTAGCAGCTGCTGTCACTCAGTGATAGGAATGCTGGTGCTTTGCATTTTCTTCTTTATAAATGTCCGATAAAAATGTGCTAATTTGTTAATTGACCAAAAAGGAAACCATGATAAGTTGAAATGCTTTTTCAATGAAAGGGAAGGAGACATGGCGCCCAGTTCCTGAAGAGCCAAGGCTGATGGATAAGTTGTGCCTACTTCAGATGATTTGCTTTCTCTTTTCCTCTCAAGACACCGATGTTCCTTTTTCCGAGTGTTAGTACAAAGCCTAAGAAGTGCTAGGGGAAAGGAAAACAATTGTCAATGAAAATAATACCAGCTTGATTACTAAGTGCTCACATGCTCCTTCAGCTTTGCTGAGTACTTCACAGGAGCAGGTATTTTAATACTCCCCATCGACCACTGGGAACCAGAGGTGGCAAGTAACTCAGCCCAAGTGCCCAAAGCAATAGATGAAATGAAGAGAGGGGGAGGAGGGAAAAAATGGGGGAGGAGGAAGGCACAAAAGATTAAGATGGTTCACGGTTGATATGGTGATGGGAGAACCCCGAGGTAGACATGATATAGTTTAGATAGGCAGGCAGGCCGGCAGGCAATAAAAATAAATCTACTTTTCTTTTAGCTCTGTAGGGGGATGTTAAGAATGGTCTCCCCTACGATTTAATCCATGATGCTTCGTGTGCACCCTTGGGATTTTTAAGAGATTGGTGAGCGACCCCGAATGAGTGGTGTGTTGAGGTGTGGGCTTTCGGTATGTGATGTGTATTCCCTTGAGCAAAGTGTTTTTGTTCTCTGATCTGAATGCCTCACATACTGTCTCCCTCGGTTAACATATAGAGAAAATGAATTCTTTTGATTTTCTAATTATTTAAATATGATAATGTTTTCATTTCAGAGACAGGAAAACAAATGTCACAAAGCTGTGTTTTTACAAATTCCAGTCGAAATTTAGATTCAATTCATTGTGTTGAATTTGTCTCATCTGAAAACTCAAGATTGCCCATGCATCTGTAGTGAGCAAGGCAAATAAATTATGTAGCATGGTGAATACATTTAGCATGTGAGGGGATACCACTCCAAGAAGGCGAGATAAGACTTTTTAATGCCGGTAGCTTCTCAGGTTCAGAAGTCAGTCCCTGCCCACCAACCTCTGAGATTCTCTGGTTTTACTGTTTTTTTCCACATCGACAACTTCAAAGGATGAACTTTGCATCTGATTTCTCTTGGTCACTGCCAGCTCCCAAACACCTCAGCTCTCTGCTATATTTTATAAGAATCATCCAGTTTCCACTGGAATAAAAATTTCAGTGAATGTGCGAGTTGACATTTCCATCCATATCTGGGGATTTTACTTACCCTGACATTTAGATATTCCTTTAGTGAGAATATATAGAGGCAGTGGCTTACAGCCTTTATCCAGGAAGGAAGGGGAAATACTTCACTCGAATGTTACTGCCTTTAAGCTGATATGTTTTATACTGAGCTTAGTCTCACAGGATCCTGAGGCATTCAAAATGGTGGATAAATCAACAAACTGGCATCAGGCAACTGGTTGAGGAAGTCTTGCTGCTCTTAGTCTGTGAAGGGCAACTCCAACCCACATCTCACACTCTCATCTATCCAACTAGAAAATTCCCAGGGAAGCTGCAAGAGGGTAGTTTAGGAGGAAGGGGGGCTGGCAAGCTGCATGGGAGCCTGTTTTAAAGCTAAAAGCCCATTACTGTGCCTGGCATCTGTGATAACAGCAAGAATAAATGTAAGGAATAGATTCAATTTGTATTTCAGAGGTGGAAACACCAGCACTTGCTGACGGATTGGATGTGGGGTGAGGGTCTGAGTAAGAACCAGGAATAAGTCAAGGTTCTCAGGTTATTTGGGGCTTGTTTTTTGAGGTCTCCTTGGGTAGTAGCGGTGCACTCCTTGCTCATTTTTAGGTGTTGCTGCAAGGAGATGCTCAAATAGCAGGTGGATTAGCATTCAGAAGACACATGCTGAGAAATAGGAACTTGGGTGCAATTACTGTATGATGGGAGTGAGTAGGGCTTTCAAGAATGGTTGGGAAAGTGGGGTGATAGGCCAGCAGGACCCCAGCACCTACAGAAGACACCGACCTGCCCATCACCATTTAGCAGCACCAGGGATGATGAACTAAGAAGTCATGAACAGACACAGGTCTTTTTGCAGTGGACACTTAGATCCATAAGCCAGTGATGATCATTCTGCATGTGGTGAATAAAGTCCTGTGGAACATATAATGAAATGTCTTCTAGAGTAATTCATTACACTTGACAGCAATCACAGAAGCTTAGGGATGGAGATGTTTCTTTTATCTTCACGATGATACCGTGAGGACTAAGAAGGTGGTTTCTTCCCTATCATGAGGAAGGGATTCATCGTGGTGGAACCAGAAGTAACACCAGTTTGTTTCTGAATTTGATGAGGAGCTACTAAAGTATACATGTTTTGTTTATTACATTTGAAATCAGAAGGGGGGAGGGTTGTCAAGAATGGAGAGTTTACTTCTTGAACGATGATGCAAAGGCACTAGGTTCGAGAAGGCAGTTTTGCAAATTAAAACCATCTGAGGGAAGTGAAAGATTAGAAAACAGTGTTCCTGTCTGCTTTTCTCCCAGCAGGGAGACACCATTCTCTATCACCCCCTGCCAGGTCCCAGAAGGGATTTCAGAATCCTGGGTTTGTCTCCTATCCATGCTGACACAGCAAGACTTGTATTAAAAATCCTACCCCCAAATGCATGACCTGAAGTGCCTTTCAAATATTCATATGTCGACACACAGTTATTTGGAATTTAAAATGAATATCAGAAATGAGACCCCTTTGCCCTTCTCAATCAGAAAGCTTTCTCCAGTGGTGTGAATTTGCTGAGTTACATTAAAAGGGGTTTAAACATTTCAGGAAGGCAAATATTCTTAATATTTAAGATAACTTTTCTTTTTTTCACCCATCAACTAGCAGCTCATTCCCACACATTTCTTTTCCTTGTAAGTATGTGTGCCTCACTCCACCTACCTGAAGAACAGAGGTGAGGAGAAGGGGAGAACTAAGTTCTTTATTGAATCACTCAGACTTCCCCAAGCACCTCTGACAGGTTGGGGTACCCAAACCCAGCCAGCATTTTTCTCTTCTATTGCAAGTGGACATTTCATTTTCATAGAGTGTGGGTAGGAACCATTTCCAGGGCTCCAAGTGCAAACTCTCTGAGGTCTTGCTGCACTCATTGCTCTCCAGGAGTTCTGCGAGAAGAAATCTCCAGTGAGAAGTCAAGGTGATGATGCTTTCTAGAGGAAGGCTGCCATGGGGAGAAATGCGCCTGTCTTGAGGGGAACCACTAGCCATTATTCAGGACTGACTACCATGGCATACCTACTATGGGATCTCTGTATGGGAATAGCCCTCAGGAACACCCATTCTCTCTTTTATCTAGTTCTGGAAGCAAAGTCCAGTCTCTGACTCATTTCTCTCCAGTTCTCTAATGCAGGCCAATTATCTTAATAGATACATCCCCAAGCTAAGTTCATGTGGACTTGATTAATTCATGACCCTCGTGATTTGGCTCATATCAATAGCTTCTGAGCTTCCTGACAGAGGGTGAGCTGGAAATGCTGAATTTCTTTGCAAGTAAATCAGCAAGCCAGACCTAGACCTGGGGCTCTCCGCACCAGTACCCAGACTTCATTCCCAGGTGGTCATGGTCTTGGTTTCTGTTTTCTGCTTGGCAGAAAGGTCGAACTGTGCAGATGTTGAAATCCCACTATTTTAACAGTCATGGGTGCTATGAACATTTCATAAAAAGGCTAGAGATCATGTATGTGAAATTCCTGGTACTAGCAAGTGCTGTTAATATCTTAACTGTCATTGGTATGCAATTTGCCAAGGACCATCTCTACTTACACAGTCTGTATCTTGACTTTGAATCCCTTCCTTTAGACCCGAGTTGCACATTCAAGTCTAGCCACAGTAGGCTCTCCATTTAATGGATTGCCCAACATCTTAAAATATAGAAGTCAGCTGTAATCAATCAGAAGGTCTGCATGCAGGTTTAATTCTATACAAGACGCGGAGATAAAGATGTAGCAGAGAAATAAGTGGCAACATCTTGGCCTGCAAACCCCACATGTAGAGCCCATGGAAAAGCCTCACTGGGAATTCTTCCTGGTCAGGGAGGAGGGAGGGACAAAGGAGAGAGGCAGCAAGGAAAGGGAGTTCCATGGGGGATGGAGACTGAATGCGTAGCCACCAAATGCTTGGTCATGGGAGGGTGACCTTTGAGAAGCCATTTCATATTCTCCAACAAAGCATCAGGGGATAAAGGAGAAAATTCATCTATCAGCTGCTGCTTCCACTGAGCAGAGGATCAACCATAGACACCTGTACATCTGGTTCTAGATGCACCTGCTCTGAAAGGAGTCCCAGATCGTATAAGTTCTTGGAGGTAACACAGTAGCCCTGGCAGAAGAGTTAGAGGAACAAGGTCAACAGAGGTTAAGGTGAAGTCAGCTTGTGCCTAGAGGAATGTGTCAGAATCCAGGAGAAGCTGGTCACCAGAGCACCAACTGGAACAAGGGGCAGGTGGGGCAGCCAAAAGCATAACAAGGTAACAGGAGAAAATCTGACTTGGTGCTTCCTGTGGTTGGAGGTGGAGTGATGATGCAATTGTAACCACGATGGCTACTAATAGTGAGAATAGCAGCAATAATAAAAACCAACATTTACTGTGTGTTACCAGGGGCAGGCATCATTGCTATGTCCTGTACATCAATGCTTCTCAAACTGGGGTCAAGGACCAATTCTACCATTTCATCCCCCCACTACTTTTACTAAATACTACAGAAAAGAATCCCCCAAAATACATTGCAATAAAAAGCAGATACACAAATTCATGCTCATTTATTTGGTTCTTTGACTCAACAAAATGACTTCAAACTGCATAGACATTTTCAAGCACCATCAAGGTTTGCTTTCATTTCAATCTGAACTGCTAAAAACAGGTCTACTGATCAGATGCAGCAGTGCAGAATGCAACGGCTCATCTGATTCTCAGCAACCCTGCGCTGGGATTAGCCCCTTTCCACGGGGGAGACAGCTGAGACTCAGTCAGGTTATATAAGCTCTATGTGTTTTTAAGGGAGGAAATCATTTCAACCCAAGCCCTAATGCCATCCCATTACCCACTGACCTTCTCTAAGTGCTAGAAGGAGAATGGTTTCAAGGTAAAAGATTAAGTAAATGATTAGAAGCTAAAGTGATTCTTTGATTTTTTTAAACTTCATTACCAATTAACCAGTCTTAAATATCTATACATATTTATACCTATATGTGTCTATGTACATAATATATGTGTATATGTACATTCCTGCATGCATACCTCATACGCTATATAGAATATTAAGGATGTATATTTGCTACTTTGGTCTGCATTTTCCCAGTTAGATACTACACTGGAACCTGTGTCATCATTGAACCTGCTGAGAATTCTTTCATCAAGTCAGAGTTTCGATGCTTCTATGGCCTGGATTGGCCTTTGGAATGTATTTTAGTAAGGTGTTAGCATCCATCATCACCCCTAATTGCTACTTACTGAGGAATCGCATGGTGCTGTGTAATCAAAGACACTTTACAGAGCTTACTCTTCACGAGGAGACAGAGACGTGAATTAGCTTCTTTCATGCATGCAAGGAGGCTGGCCTGTCCTTCCCTACCTCCCAGGAATCCTGCCAACATGGAATGCACTGAAATCCTAATCTATTAGCACCAAGTAACATTATAAAGCTGCCATGCGTACAAATGATAGGGTATAATTGGCACCTCCCGATATTAACATCAAGAGCCTGTGTAGTCACATAGAAACAGAGGATTAACCACTTGGTGTCTCATTCCAGACCTTCTCATGGAACATTCGTATACCTACAGAGAAAAGAGATTTGGAATTAGGGTTTGTGAGTGAATCCCCAGGTGGCAACCAGCATGGACATAGGGCCTCCCTCTGAAAGCCTGCATGCTTCGGGTCCAGTTGCTGTTCTTGCTCAAAGTCACCCTGTTTGCTCATTAGTTTTCATTGTTGCTGTTGTCTTTGTTGTTCTAATAACTCTGAGCATTTCAAACTGCACAGGTTTACTCACTTACTAAAATGTATGCATATCTGAACTTATAAAACAAATATTTATTGGGGAGTTGTCACCTTTTTAGCAGAATAATTATTTTCAGTCATCTGTATTGTGGTAAAATTGACAAATAATAACTGTGTATATGGAGGGTGTACAATGCGATGTTTTGATGTATGTGCACACTGGTGAATAAATTACCACAATCAACATAAGGAACACACCCCTCACCTCAGTTAGTTATTCTTTTACTTGATGGTGGTGGTGAGAATGCTCTTTTTCTCAAAATATTAAAGATGGATCTGCCATAGAATCCAGTAATTCCACTCCCAGATATTTATGAGAAGTGTATGTGAACAATCATTGAAAGGAATATCTGTATTTGCTATGTTCATTGTAACACTACTTACAATAGTCAAGCTGTGGAAACAATGTGCCCAGTGAAAGAGGAGTGTGAAAGGAAGGTGTGGTGTATATATATGCAATGGAACACTACTCAGCTATGAAAAGCATGAAATCTTGCCATCTGTAATAATATGGATGGAAGTGGAGGGAGTTGTGCAAGCAAAATAAGTCAGGAGGAGAAAGACAAATACCAGATTATTACACATGTATGTGGTCTATAAAGAAATAAAGCAAAGGAACAGACAAAACTATAACAAAGCCTGGAAATAGGAGTTCAGAGTTGAGGCATCTGTTGTGGGGGTAGGATGATTGGAGGGGAGGAGTGAAGGAATGGATTGCAAAATCAGGAGGAGAGCTAGAGGACTATGATTGAAGATCGTATGACTCTATTCCCCTAAAGCATACAAGGTGTTGTAAACTGATGACCATAATCAAAAAACACAACATAAATAGACAACTGGAATCTTACACACTAACAGTTGTCACAATATTTACAATCTATAAAGCAGGCTAACAAATGGTTTTTTAAAATATGATTTAGCCTCCTATTTGAATAAGTATTCTTTCATAACAAAAAAAAAATTTCTGGGTTTTCAGAAAACTTCTAGTACAGAATACAGTTTTTTAACTATAGTTGCATCACTGAACACGAGAGCTCCAGAACACATTCATCTTACATCTCCCTATTTCTTCATCCTATTATACTCCCTGCTTCTACGCTTTTGACCATTTCAGATAAATGCACTCAGGCTGCATTTGTTTTTCTATGTCTGTCTTATTTCACTTGGGATATGTCTTCCAGGCTTGCCCACATTATTAAAAAGGGCAGGATTTACTCCTTTTTCAAGGCTAAGTTATTCCAGGGCAGACCGAAGACACATTTTCTTTCTTTTTAATTTTTTCATTCACTCTGAGGGGATTATTTAGAGGACCTGTGCAGAGAATCAGACTCCATATTGGGAAAATAAAGACTTTGAGGTTAATGTAAGAGACATTTTTCCTGGTGTCAGGGATTCAGAGGTTCCTTTCCAAGAACTCACCAAGCTGCCGGGCACAGTGGCTCGTGCTTGTAAGCTTCAGCCTATGAAGCGGCTGGGGCTAGGGATAGCGGTTCGAGTCCCGCCTGGGGCCGGTAGCGAGACCTAGTTCCAAAAAAAATAGCTGGGTGTGGTGGCGCACGCCTGTCATCCCAGCTACCTGGGAAGCTGAGGCTGGGGATTGCTTGAGTCTGTGGTACCCCGGGCAACGAGAGCCTGCAGTTCCATGGGCAAAAATAGCAAGACCTAGTCTCAAAAAACAAAACAAAACAAAAACCTCACCAAGCCAGTCAGATGCACAGACAAGTAGTGTGCACAGTTCCATCCTTCAGCAACAAGCCCAATGGCCACTGGAACTTACCAAGACCTTGCTGCAGCTGTGGTTTTGCAGGATTATCCTTCGTGGCACCCCACATGGCCTCTGAGACACCTCGGAAACATCACTAACTTCCCTTTTTTGATGATATCACAGCCAAACTCATTTCTGTCCCAAACAGACTTCAGTACTTATACAAAGAGACACCTGTGCTCGGATGTTTACTGCAGCACCATTTATAATTGCTAGGACATGGAAACAACCCAAATGTCCCAGGACAGGTGAATGGGTAAAAAAGATGTGGTCTATATGCACAGTGGAATATTACTCATCAATCAAAAACGATGAATTTATGATAACATAGATGTGACTAGAAGAAGTCATATTAGTAGAAACAAGTCAGAAAGAAAAATACAGAATCCAAATAGTTTCACTAATATGTGGGATATGGAAAAAGCAAACAAAAGGCCAGGAGGAAAAGTCAAAACAAGCTAACAACTGAACTAAAGTACACAACTGGGGGTGTGTGAAAGTGGGGAGTGGTCAGGGAGGGGAGGTGGTGTGTGAACCCTGGGAAATACAAAGATGTGAGATAGATATATAAATAATAAATAAATAATAAACATTCATTTCTGGCTGGGTATACCATATGGAACTTAAGAAATAGGAAATTGGAGCACACCTTTAATTTATTTAGAAGTGTGGTGGATAAAATTCTCAGGAACAGGACCACCTGGGGAAAAATGCCAGCTCTAGTAATCACTAGCTGGATCACTTAACATCTCTGTGCCTTCTTTCCCATGCCTATTAGCTGGAGGAAATCAGTGTTTTTGTGGATAAAATGAATTCATAGATGAAAGTGCTCAGAACAGTTCATGGCCTATTGTGATCTCTCACTGAAGTTAGCTCCTAGCCCTGTGTCACAATTTTAGTCAAGAACAGGAGAACAGATGGGGATGTTTGATTGACGTGTTCCACTTGCCTTACTGCAATCATCTTGATGCGGTCAGTAAGTATTTATTTAAATCCACTACTGGAAACTGCTAATATATATGTTAATAGTAAAATATGTGGTGATCAAATATTTTATGAGTCTATAGAGATATTTTATGACATATTTATGATATTCATTAGAAATACCATGCCTAGTTTTCTCTGTGTGTGTCTAACCTTTATTAGACTTTTGTCAAACTGGAATGCTCTTCTCCTGAGATGTACTTAGAAATTGTTTCTCTTCATCTATATAGTTTAAATATTGCTACCATTGTCCACTCGTTAAATTTTGGGACAAATTCCCTGGTGAATTTTTTTCCCCAGAGTAGCTTTCTTTTCTTTTCTTTTCTTTTTTTTCTTTTCATGTTAGAAATTGGACTTCTAGAATGAGTTTTGTAGATTTTATTTAAAAAATTTCCATTTCAAGGAGGTTTCCAAATCAATTTGCATAAAATTGAGTAGTTTCGTTTCTATGATTCTTTTCATTTCTCCTGTTGCTGTCTTAACCCATGGTATTTTAATTTTATAAGTTGATCTTTTATTTCCTTTTGTCTTGATGGCTTAGTGAGTAGGCTATGAAAATCAATTAGATGATTACTAATGTGCTTTTTTCGAAGATTGATTCTAACATGTTAATTTCTTTTATTAGTTTGCTTCTGCTTTCCTCGAGTTCATCCTGTTGTCTCTTTCTAACTACTTGCTTCAGCTGTCTTTCATGTTTCATAATAAAAATAGCGAAGCATATGAAATTTTTCTAGTTATCCTCCACATGCTGTTTTGATTTTTATGACTATCTAGATAAGCTAAGAATATGCATTGTATATTTGACTAGTATGAAGAATTTATTAAGATAAAATTTATACATTTCCAAGTCAGTAGGATCTTTGTTTCCTGGCTGTATTTAATTGTTTTATTAAATTGTAATGACAGTGTGGTCTGCATATTTATTATTTAAATTTATTGTGGTTTACTTGGGAACTTAAAAAATCTCCAGTCTTTGTCATGCTCTGTCAGGTAAATGATCTCTGATTATACAAAGTCTAATAAATATTGACCAGGTCTCCTTTACAAAAATATGTTCTTTATATAGTGCATATTTTTACTAACTTTTGTCTTAATAATCAGCAAATATCAAATTCATTATTTTATGATTATTCCATTTTTAGAAAGTAAATATTAATGACTTGTGATGAGTAACAGTAAATCTTAATATGCTTATTTTTCTCTTCCACATGCTATCAGTTTTAAATAAAATGATTTATCCCTGTTTTGCAACCATCCCAATCAATTCTAGCAGCTAAAGAAGAATGTCAGAGCACTTGGCATTCATGAATTTTTAACAGTGTATGGGGGAAAATAGCCGACAAAGAAATAGCCACTTGAATCTCTCACTCTCCTCTGAATTCCCTCTCATTCAGGGCAATGCCACCCTTTCAGCCTGTACCCACTTATACACGCACATATCTATTAGGCCAGTTACGTGCACTCAGTTATATGCACTGTGGTGAAACACCACAGGTGTTACTTGTAGGTGTTAATGGCAGAAGGGAATGAAAAAACCTGATACTCATTTCCTCTACCCTCCCCACCTGCTGCTGATGAGCTTCTCAGTGAATACAAAACCTCTGTCTTCCTTCTCTTTTCACTTTGTTTTGCTGGATCCTTTCTCTGCTCAGGACACGTGTTATGTGCCTATAGTTCTTCCATGTTGAAGTGTGTCTTTTAACTGCATCCACAAGTAAGCCTGTGTTGGGTATAAAATTGTTGCCTTACACTTTCTTCCCTTAAGATTATATAAGAACTGCTTCACAGTTTTCTGTCAGTGATTATTGCTTGGGATAAGTTTGAAGTCAGTTCGGTCTTTGTCTTCCTTGTGATTTGATCTTCAAGCCCATTTTCCAATTGGTTGCTGAGCAGTCCTTGGAGTATAGCACAGGAATTAACTGTTCTGTTAGTGTGAACTGCACCTTTATGGACTGCACACTCTTTTCATGTGTAGACTCATAGCCTGTACATGCCAGGAAGTATTTTTGCATGTCATGTTTAAATATTAGGCTCATTAATAATTGGGTCCACTTCTTCCAGGATGCAAATGACACATATGCTAGATACATTCTATCTGTATCATATAGTCAAATATTTTATTTATAAACATGCAAAACTTTTATTTCTTGTGTTTTTAATGTTTGATTTCTCCTGTTTTCTCTGTCTTCTATGACATCTGTATTTTCTTTCTTGCCTGCCTATTAGCTTTGACTTGATTTCTGTTATGGTTTTATGTTTACATTTGCTTCTTTTCTGCTTTTTTTCTTTTTTGCTTCTTTTCTTATTATCCTACTATTTTCACCATCTTTCTTGGGGATTATTGCATTTTGACTTCATAATATTTTTTCAGGGGTCATTATCCTTCAATATTTTAATTTGTTTTGTCTGTCCCATACAACTTTGTCTGTGTGTCTGTGTGTGTGTGCATGTGTGTGTGCTTTTAAACTATTATGTCTGTTTACTTTTCCCTTTTCTTTCTTCTTAAATTGTTATATTAACACTGAGTTAGCACCCTTATTTAGCCATCATTGAATAATTTGCCCTTTGCTCTCAAGCTACTTCTAAGAGTTTCTTCTAAGAAGGACCAGTATATTGCTTAGTGTGAATGCTGTCAGCATTCAGCCTCTCTTCTTGAACTAGGAACTTGCAGCAAATATGACTGGAATAATTTTTAAAAAGCCCCTATTTCATTGGTTTCTTTGAACCAAACTGATCAATGGAGGCTTTCTCATCAACTCTACTGGTGAATGTAAAACTGCAAACAAGAGATTCAGGTTTTGCACCTGAGAGTTTGTCCTTCTTTTAGGAAGTATGTTCATGTTGCCACCTGATGAGATCAGTAGATCCGGACTCTTATCATTAAAATCAGATCATCTTTCCCTTTCTCCTGTGGTTTCTGCTCATCATCAGCTGCTTTTCAGAAGTTGAGAAGTATTATTTTAAGCTCTAGAAATTATATTTGACTAGTTTCACTAAGCATAGTGTGCAAGGTTTTCTTTATTTTCCTTTTGGGGTGGGGAGGGTCATTCAGATTTTAGAAAAAATAGAAAAGTCAGATTAAATAGTCTTGTTCATGCTGGAGTTCAAAGTCTGAGCTCATTGTCATCCAAGATTTTAACAAAATTCTAATGTTCAACCAGTTAACAGTTGACTTTCTATAAAAATTTGTTGTAGTTGGATATGACTGAACAGGTTAGAATGAATTATTGAAATTGAAGAATTATTAGTTTATGGTTATAATGTATAGAATTTTCCTAATGGTTCTATGTGTAAGGACAAAATGGGCATATCTGAATATGCTGTACTTTAAAAATTCCCTCCTAAATTTATTAGAAGCACATAAAAGAGTATGTATACTTTTTGATATTTCAAAATTTATAAGACAAAGCCAAGGATCTTAATTTCAACTATCAAGATAATCAGATAATCAGAAATATTATCAGTTTAGCAGTTAGAGCTTGAAATAATCCACTTTCTGAGAAAGCAAGACTGCTTTGCAAGTCCAACCTCACAGAGCCATTTAATGCTTCCTTCTTTGGCATCATGCTTTTCTACAAGGAAATGTGTTGGGAGATTAAGGACAAATAGTTTATTGCTTGACATGCTACATTTCAACATGCTGCTAATTAGCACAAAAAGTGAGATCATTACTTTCTTTTGGTTGTATCTGAAAGGTTCTTTGTGATGGAGAAAAATCCCAGGTGTTTGGCTGCAAATAGAAATTACCACCCAGGTGCCTATCCTAAAACAACAAAATACTTTGGCTCAGCATTCAAAAAGAGGAAGGAAACTGCTTCATTCTTGTTATTTTTTAATGGCATTCTCAAATGTTTATTAGTAAATTAGTTATCTGTTGCTTCAAAAAGTATAGCAGCTTAAGACAACAAACATATATTACATCATATGGTTTCCAAGACCCCAGATATCTGGGATCAGTTCAATCAGCCCTTGTTATTTACCTCTGGTCTCAAAGAAGTTTCAGCCAAGCTGTTGCCTGAGGCTGAAGTCACCAGAAGCTTTGGCCAGGTCTGGGAAACATGGCTTCAAGATCATGCAAGTGACTGTTGATGGCAGGCTTCAGTTCTTCCCAGGTGGGGCTCCCCATAGGACAGTCACAATATGCAGTTGGTTTCTACTGGGGTGACACCAGAGAGACAAAGAGTGACAAAGATGCAGTGACAGAGTGGCAACAAGATGGGGGAAAGATAGACTGAGAGACAGAGAGATGGTGTCTTCTATAACCCAACCTCAGAAGTATAACATCACTCTGCTAAATTCTAATGGTTATATAGACCAACTCTGGTTCAGTGTAGAAAGAGACTCCACAATAATGTGGAGTATAAGGTATAGGGATCACTAGGGACCACCTTTGAGGCTCACTACCATAGCGATTGAACTTATTCTGGAAATTGCACCAAGCACAAATGATACATATAAATAGAACTTGTTTTTCCCTTCAGTTAATCATTTCATGATCAACAGACTGTATTCAATATCTATTATCAATAGCTATCATGTATCAGGCACTATGTCATACACAAGGGATCATAAAGCAAGTCCGATATGACCTTAACCTTCCATCTTTTCAGGAGAGATAAGCAAGATAGACTTAGACAGTGATACTCCCCTTTAGGATTAAAGGTCCTATACTCATGTTTTGGAGAGAGAAGTTGGTTTTGTTTAGCGAATATGCAGCAAAGTTGAACAACTGCTACTATTTTTAGTCTTAATAAGCAATCAGGGTTTGACCATCCGAAAGAAGTGATAGGTATTTCAAAAGAAGAAAATTGTATAACGGTGGGAGATTTTATTTCCTAAACATGGATGTAAAAATATCTCATTCTATGTGCTCTTCTTTAAAAGCAATCTTTTGACATTTTCCAGTTAGGAGGTATGGTCTATTTCTTCACATCCTTAGATATGAGGAGATTTGGGAGCATTTTACCAATAGATTATGATAGAAACTCTGCATGCCACTTTCTCTCATTTTCTCTCAATTTCTACCACCTGTCTCTTGAGATCCAGGCCTTCTGTAAGAAGTGAAACTGCCTTTCTATAAATATTCATGTTGCAGGAAGCTAAACTAAGTAAAGAATGACAAGATACATGAGAGGCCAAACTACTCTGAGCTACCAGGTGCCATCTTGGAAGGAGTTTCTTCCATTCAAACTGATGCCAAGTGGGTCACAGATGACCTCCCCACCAAGTCATTCTTCCACTTGCAGCCCACATAGTCACTAACAAAATAAAAACGGTTGCTTTCAGCTACTAAATTTTGGAGTACTCAGATATGCCACAAGAGATAACAGAAATAATGAGCAGATTGTGTTATACAGTCAATAAGCTATTCAATGAAGCAATTTGTTAAATGTGGGGCTGGAGAGCATCCTCTGGCACAGAAGCCAAAGTATAAAATGCTTGGAGCACCTGAAGCACCTGGATAGAACTATTGAGGGGAAGGTAAATACTTTCAGCTATTCTGAATGGGGGAGCAGCAGAGTGACTAGAAATGGTCATACTGAAGAAATGTGGAAGATGAACAACAGAGAGGAATGGCTCGAGGGAGGTAGAACTATTCTTCCCTTGAGACCAGTGTTCCAAAGATTATGATGGAAGAAGTATGAAAGAGTCACATTGTGAAGGGGAGCAAACATCCTCCCCTCTTGGCTGGAAGGGATGCATTAGATGATGACAGTTACAGATGGCTCTAGAAGGTCTAGTCATGACCAAGGACAGCAAATCCAAGGAAGCAAAAGGCTGGGTAGGGTGAGGTATGTCTATTGGGTTTGATGTTGCTGTGAATTGTGATGTTGAATTTGAGAAGTCAGTGGGACTTTCAGTGATTACAATCTAGTCCTTGGTAGAGTGCTTCTACTGTGTTCCCACTGCACCCTAATTTTCAACTTTCTCTCACATGCCCCAATTATTTTTAATAGAGAGGAGCAGTCTACGGATGTTGGTAGCCACTTAGCTCCCACTAACAGCTCCATTTGGATTCCTGCATTATAACAGTCCTAACATCCCACGAACCCACTTTCCCCATTTGGTATTTTTATGATCTCTAATTACAGCCACAAGATCCAGGTAATGACAAATTATGTACATAATTATAGGCACATGTTCACTGAGATACTGAAACATCTGATGATGCTTCTATAGAAAAGATAATTGTCAACCTTTGCACTGTAATTAAGTCTAAGTGGAATCCTAATCATTTTCCAAATGAGTAAACAGTAAGCCAGTCTCGATTGGCTGTATCATGGTGGCAAGTGAAATGGATTTGCTGCACAGGTTAATTAGTCATCTTTGAATGTCACAGCCCTAAGAAAACCCCCACATTAGATCTAAGCATTAGAGCTAATTAGTAATACATTGTTGAAACTCTGTATAATTTTCCATGCCTTATCTTTGGAGTCCTAACTTCTTATGTGCTTCCCCGCCCCCCCCCCCAACTCTCTCCTCAAAGTGGTTCCTATCAGGCCAGTTTAATTTTCTATGCACTAATTCCCATACAGGCACAAGAAGGTAGAATGAACAGGGCATTAGAAGAGACAGACTGAATTCAAACCCCACCTAATTTCACTGTTATAATGAAAGTTTGGACAAGTTATCATTACCTCTCTGTCAGCAGTTTATCTATGAACTATATGTGATTCATCTTCCTTTTGATGCATTTCCAAGTAAATTTTAGATGTTATTAATATTTCCCCTAAGCTTTCCAGCACACATATCATTAACTAAAGTTCAATATGTGTTTACAGATTTTCTTCAGGTTTAAATTGATGTACAAGGGAGCACATCTTACTTGTATATCTGCTGAATCTGGAAAATGTGTTTACTTATGGAACCCAAGATATAGAACATAAAGAACTTTGCAGAAAATTCCCTCATTCTTCTTTCCAATCCAACTCTACCCTGTTTCTGTAATGGCAATAGCATTCTGGTTTTTCCCAAAATTTCTGTCTATTCTAAACAATCATGCGAGTATAACAGGCCAACTGGACATATTTTTGAGGTTCATCATGTTGCCTTACAAATATAATCTTTCTAGAACTAATACATCCTGAAATGCCCATTGCTTCCTACTTTCCTCACAGTGACACTGAACAGTGTCAGTGTTTCTGGTTCATTGACAGTGTTTCTGGATATAGGGGGGCATGGGCACCTATCATCAAGGTTTTACCTTTTTCTAAGACCTTGGTGCATTTGCATCCAGTAGCTGATGCGGAAGTGAGGAGGAGGGCAGGTGGTAACTATGATCTTGTTTCATAGGAAATATATACATGGTTATTCAGATGACCCAGATGTCTTTATCATCTGTAGCTGGTCTTCGTCTACTGATCCTATCTCATATCTCCCCCACAAGACCTTGGAATTTCCTACATGTTGAGAGTATTAAAGGTATTTCTTCTTGTATTAATAAAGGTGATAGTTGGAAAACACCAGAGGATGGGGATGGTTGCTAGGAAAACCAACCCCATAATTAGATGGAATGGGAGAGGGCTTGAAAGTCAAACCAGTGGTCAGAAATTCAGTTACTCGTGTCATTCTATTTCTTTTTTGAATAATTAAGTGCTGTTATACAAAGATCTGATCTTTCTGATAGGCTTGAAATACTCTTGTTGGCAGTCACAATGGGACTACCTTGCTGAGGTGGGTATCTGTCACAATACTGTCAGCTCCCACATGCATGCTGAGGTGATGTCAGCCAGGTATCTTCCTGAAATGATCAAACAGACTTATACTTTTTCCTTTTGGAGTCTCCCCAAAACCTGGCCAACAAAGGCAAAAGCCTTTGGCAAAATTATTCCTAAGTCCCACGCTGCGGATTTGCTGATAATACACTGGTGTTGCTAGAAGTGTTTTCTTTCAAGACTCAACCTGTCACATTTCCTGACTAACTTTGATTTAACGGTGTCTGAAAATATGTCAAGTTGGCCCAGCACAGGTAACAATGTCAAATTTAACTGCTATATATGTTTTCATCATTACTGTGTCTTTTATTTATTATGATAAAGGTGATAAACCTGTGTAGTTTAGGTATCCCAACACAGTGAAAATGAAGTGGAAAAGATTGCTGCGAATAAAGTAAAATAAATAAAATGTCTTTGGCAAACAACGTGTCACATTGTTTTTGTGTGTCTCCAGTGTGGGGGGGGTCTTGTAAACACCCCGTGGGAGCCTCCCAGGTAGGACCTGTTTCTAGGTGGGTGAGAATTAAAAGAGAAGAGAATAAACCTGGCCACTGAAGCATCATCCCCTGAGCCAGTAAACAAGCTGTGCAGGGAAAGTACACTTGGGGAGGAGGATGTAATTTGTGGGGAGACACCAAGTGCAATATATAACATGACGTTAAGTCCTTCCAGAAAAGTGTCCCTCTGTTTTGAAAGAAGCCTCCAAGAGCTTTTGCCCAAGGTGACTGGTATATCCTTGTCCCAGGGAGAGTTGGTGTAACTGCTTATATTGGCAGCTGGACATAAGTGTCCCTGGGAGGCAGTGAGGAGTTGCTAATTCTAAAAATCAAAATGTTAAAAAGAAGGAAGTTGCAGTTTGCCTGAGGCCAGTTTGATTTTAGGCCACACATTTACACATGGCCGTGGATTATGCTGACAATGGGAAAACTTTGGAAGATGTTTTTTAGGGAAAATAAAAAAATCACTACAAGAAAGCATGGACTCTAAAGTGCTCACTAGCTAAGCTGCTATCTACATCCTAGAAGGAACCATCCATGATATAGTTTTTGAATGGTCAATATCATCACCATTTGCTGAGTGTGTGCTGTAGATGTGACCATGTGCTCCTAGAAACCCAGGTTCTTTCCACATCAAGGCTCACATGCTCTGTGGCTTGCCTTAGAGCTCTCCCAGTCTTCTCTGAGATTTTCAGGACTTTCGTACCACAAATTTCCCCCTCTGCAACCTTTTCCTCAAGTTTTTCTTATTTTTTTGTACTCAACCAAAAATATCTAGGAACTATTGAGCCAGTTGTCCTGCTTGCCTTGGTGTTTGAACATTTCTCCTGAATTTGTATACTGTGACAATTGCTTTCCAAGACCTTACTGGGTATCATCCCAAGGGTTTCTAAACTGTGCCTCACTTTTTCTTTCATTACAACACAACTGTGACTCCTTCTCAAAGCCCCTTGGTGGGACCCCCAAAAGGAGCAGGAGAATGCTTGTCTGCCTCACTTCTACACACAGTTTGGTTTAATTCCTGCAGGTATTCAAAAATAGAATGAAGGTATAGATAGTGAAGCCTCACATCACTCCTTTAAAGTAAGAATTACTATCCTTGATTTATACATGAGAACACTGAAGAAGATTAGAGAAGAAATTGTGCTGAAATCCTTAGTACATGATACAACTGACTTTAAACCCTTGTTTGCTTACTCTAGAGTCAAGGCCTTCAAGTTCCTTTGTAATGTTGTCTTACGCTTTAAAAATAGGCCAAACAACCAACAACTAAACATCAACTTAACCAACCAATATTGCAGAAAAATGGGAGGAGTGACTGAAGGGGGGATACAGAGGGGAGATATGGAGGGAGGAGGAAGGGGGATACAGAGGGGGGGATGTGTAGGGATGAGGGATCAATTAATGCACAATTGTGACAAATCAATAAAACGAATTTTAAAAAAGTACTCATTTGTAGTTAGATGTAACAATAGAAACAGCAGAAACAAATGTAACAAAATCAAGTGAAATTTACATGTATAAAGTATCAGTGGGTACTGGTGGCTTTGAGGGCTTAACTGAATTTCTCCTTTGGAATGTCATGGACATTAGGCATTAGCTCAAGAACCAGGAGATTCTGAACATACTTCAGGCTTGTCTAAATGAAAGTTGGAAGACTTGGGTGAGCTGAAGCCAAATTGTATTTTCCTATGTAGGTACAAAGTTTAAAACCCACAGAAGTGACCTCACCAATCAAATCAGGTCTGGTCATGTTGATGAGGGCAGTCATCATAAGCAGCCTCAACATGCTTAGGATTTAGGCTGTGACTCTGTCAAACAGAAGTAATAAAATGAGAATGATGTGGAACCACAAGAAAGATGGCATCCTCTGAAAAATATATGATGGCTGTTTTCATCAGCATGAGACATCTGGCTGACTTTTATAAATATGGCAAATGGCTGAGAAAAGCTGACCACCTGTGGAATATAATCCAGTTAAGACAGACTTTGCAATTTCCATGGTTATGAGCTTGCGAGCAGACCATGTGGCGTAGGCACCCAGAGCTATGTCTAGAGTCACCAAGTCTTTGTGGAAGAAGTTTATGGCTTCAAATGGACAGTGATTCCTCAGAGAGCTAAGAGACAGAAGTTGTTGAATTCGCACCATGCTCTCATCTCATGAAGAAGAAAAAACCCATCTTTATTTGAAGCTTAAGGATGAACATGCTTTTGACTAGGAAAATAAATGCAGATTCCTGAGAAATCAGACTCTCAGATTTCTATATCAGAAAGTGAGTCCAAGGAACAACAAGGTGTCTGACATAGAAACAAAGCTCCCCACCACAACCACCAGCTTTGATGCAGCTAATTGTAAAACCCCAAATGGTGTTTTTTCACAAGACCAAGGATGTGGTCCAGCAGTGGCTTAAGCAACCTGCAGAGCAAAGCATGAATTCCAGAGGGATTTCTTGGACCAAAGATGAGAGGGAAAGAAGAGGAAATTGGCAAGACTGAAAGATGGGAATAAAGTTACGGGAGGAGCATAAACTCCACAGTCAGAAACTAATTTCATTCACTTACTAAATAAACACACATGACACATTTTTATAAGCCAGTTTCAGGAATAGTGCTAACTCCCAAGAACAGGGGAAAAAATAAAAGACAAGGAATCTTTCATCATTTGTCTCTATGATCATCTGTTGGTTTAGAGAAGGACCCCAGTGGTATGGAGAAACATCTGTGTCTACGTAAGAGTGGACACAAGATGTTGTTGATGCACAGAACCAAGAGAACTACCAACTCACAAGCCCAAGAATTTCTAAGAGGATGGTAGGCAAGTAAAGTGGCCCTAGAGGCATATTATTCTAAATGTTAGTTACGTAATACACTGGAATAGGCCAATGCTGAAAGGAAGAATATCCAGAAAGCTATTGTAGAAATCCAGGTTCCAGTGGGGAAATATTTGAAGAAATAGTATTTGGCATTAGGAACTGACTTAATGAGTGTAAGAAGAGAGACTCTATATTACTTTGTCTGCCATTTGTATCTTGTCAACACTACAATGTGTAAACTACATAGAAATATATTCATTGATGAGATTACTTAACTATAAAAAAAAAGAGCACGTTAGGCTCATTTTTAGTGTGTTTGGTTGTTCTCCTGCAACCCAAGTCTGCTTAGATCAGCCTGCTTACATAGGTAGAAACTGAATCATTACTCCATCAAATACCTGGGCATCCCTTTGCTGCATGTACACAAGCCTAAGGCATCATGGGAGCAGGGGTACTGCCTTTGGCCAAGCTCCAGGGTGTAGGGAAATTGCTGAGAGGATGTTGCATAAACAAGGTGTCACTTTAAAGAAAGGATGCACAGATTCCCACAAGAATTATCCTCTCCAGGTCAACAGATACATGAAAAGCAGTCCTTAGCAACATTTGAATGCATGCATAATTTGGCAGATTGGAAAAAAACAGCAAGATTTGTTGGGTTTTACTCATGAATCTGCAACTCATTTTGACTCAAGACATTTCCCAGTAAAAAGGCCATGATCTTGGCCATTCATTTAAATGTCTATTAATTTTCCATGATAAGTCCTTAGCAAGTGTGAAGTTGTAAAAAGGTGAACAGTGTGATGTTCTGTGCAGGAAATATCTTAAATAAGAGGTCATTTCCCCAGATGCTTAGCCATTCTAACCATCATCAGGTCGAACTGTAAAACCTTGCTTTTCCAGATGGTGAATGGAAGTGAACAATTTTACAAGCACTTCTTTTCCAAATATTGAAGAACTTTAATTTTTTTTCTTGATTTAAAATGTTGATGTTCCAGCCATTGAAAATAGTGGAATATGAAAATTTGCTAATCTGCTTTTTGTCAGGAGAAAAAAACAACTTGTTTGGCACACGCCATTGATTTTTTCCAGCAGTCTGAGCAATAAAGGGACTAAATTCTTAGAAAAGTTCCAAATCCAGCCCCACCTGCTGATGTTTCCAAAAGATCTTACATACTCAGCTCAGGATCTGGAAACATTTACAATGTGCAGTCCTTAATGAAATGACAAGAAGGAAAAGGAAGATGTTGACCATTTCTATACTTACAAACTATTGTTTTAGTCATTAAATTCTAAGTCATTATGAACAAAATATTCAGACTTCTGGCCTCAGTCTATCCAACTACAAAATAGATGAACCACATCATTTACTTATCCAAATGTTTTAACAGAGAATAGGATGGTAAGAATAGCCCCTCTTTAATATTTACACAATATGGTAGGATTTATTTTATTAGTTCACTTTATTCTTAGCCTAAAATATACTCTATCATCTCCACTTTAGAAATGAAGAAAATTGCGGCTTTTAGAGGATAAAGAAACTTCTAAATCAATAAGAACAGTTCTACTACCAAATTATAAGACTATTAGTGTTTATAAGCACTTGATGGAATAATAAACTGTGTTAGGTTAAAAATTATCATTCTCCTTTTCATATGGTTTGTTACAGGGTCACATGGTAAGCAAAGGAGAGAGAGGCATGCACACACACACATGTGCGTGCACACACACGTACCAAGAGAGAATAAACGCATGCATGCACACACTCTTAATTTTCAATCACAGCAGACCACTATGTCCTTCCCATGACCCGGAATAGATTCTTTCTGTGGCTTTGGAGAGGTAGATACATTTCTTAGCTCAAGGAGGAAAACAAAAAGAAAAATCTTTCTCACACGTTAATTTTGCAATTAATATATTCAGAGAAATGAAAAAACTTTAAAACCCTTCCTTTGCACAGTCAGGAGCAAATGCAGGTTTTGAAATCCTAAGGCATATACACCTGGTAGAACTTATTTACAAAACAGGGTACAGGTTTCAAATATAAGATTAGATATGAAAGTGAGTCATTATTGTAAAAATCAGGAAGACGAAGGGTTAGTAGGACTAGATTTTAATTCTCCAAGTAAATATCAAATAAACAACTAGAACCTTGGGAAAATAGCTTTATAGAGTCACCACAAATCCACAACAAACAAATAGGTACTTGAATAAGAAAAAGATGGGCTTAATATGGTAAAAAATGCCACAAAAAATGTTGTGGCATTTTTAGTCATCCTTATCCTACGTGACATGACATTATTGGAAGCAAGTAGTCCAGTTCTCACTTTATTCCCTTGGGTTGTGGACAATGTGACACTGTTTTCAACATTGTGGTGTTTCTGTGGCTGCGTGGTAAACTTGTTTCTCTCTCACCTCATTTACAACTCAGAAGATAGTTTTGATCTCAGGCTGGAAGATACAGAAGACAGTGGAAGGCATTGTAGTGTACAAAAACTGCAAGAAGATGACAGACCCACAGAAGCATGAGGGCAAAACATTATGGGAAGTGGGGGGGGGGTGGTAGACAAAATAAAATACTTAGATCTTAAGAAGTAGTAGGACTGAAATTCTTGGGACCATTACAAGTAAATGTGCATATGGAGAAATGGAATAAAGCACACATAAAAACTCAGGAAAGATTCATTTCCAAAAAAGGCTTGAGAAGATCTCAGAGCTTCGTGCCAGGATGATTAGTGAAGATTTTCCCCTGCACATAGCCAGTTTTCAAGGATTGGGAGATGTAACTGGTTTTTAATGACTAATTAAAAAAAAATCACAAGACATGCAAAGAAGCAGGGAAATATGGCCCATCCAAAGCAATGAATTAAATCTCCCGAAGCTGAAACAACAGCTTTAGAATTACAAGATAAATATTTTAAAATAATGGTCTTCAGAATGCTCAAAGAACTAAAAAAAAGAGTTAAAAAATAAAGGAAAGCTGTGCATAAACGAACAAAAAAAAAGAAAATAGGGTGGGGAGAACTGTAAAGGAATAGAGTTCTGTATAGGATGAAGTTGTGGGTCAGACACTCTATGTAATCCTCATTGTAACCACAAGGAGTACCTACAGAATATAAGCTAAAGTAAATGAGAAAGTAATAAATGTGAGACAAAAAGATCAATAATAAAAATGTAAGACAAAAGAATCAATTAAATATGTAGGAATATTAAAAAAATGAAGGAACTGAAGGACAAAAAAGCTACAAGACTTACTGAGATAAATACTATAATAATAAAAGTGAGTACTTTCTTGTCAGTAATTACTTTAAATGTAAATGGAATTAATTTCTCAGTCTAAAAATGTTTTAGCAGAAAGAACTTGAGAACAGGATCCACAGAGAGTTATTTTAGATCAGAGGGGAGGCATATGTTGAAACTGAATGAATGGAAATAGTAATCCATGTCAACCATAATTGAAAAAGGAGCAGAAATGGTCATAGTATATTCGAAAAATAAAATAAATATTGTTACTAGAGATATAGGTTGGTATTACACAATAAATCAATTCACCAAGATGATATAAATAATTATGAATAGTACTAGCATTAGAATTCTAAACATTTTGGGGAAAACATTGACAGATTTGAAGAAATGAATAGCATTTTAATGACAGTAGGAAACTTAAATGTTCCCTTTTAGAACACTTCCCGTTTAAAACACTATAGGCCAACTGAACCTACAGGCAGATACAAAACATTCCTATCAATAAGACAGAATACCCTTTTCTCACAATCATATAAAACGTTCTTAAGGACAGATCATATAAAAAGTAAGTCTTAAAAAGATTTTACAAGACTGAACTCACAGAATGTAACTTTTCTTGCCACTATAGAATGAAACTAGAAGTCAATATCAGAAGGAAAACTGGATAGTTCTAAAAAAAAAATTAGGTCAAAGGAAAAATCATGAAGGATATTAGAAAAGATAGTCAGACAAATAAAAGTAAAAGCAAAGAAAGTGGTGCTCTGAGGAAAACTTTAACTTTTAGACACATTAAGTAAAAGATGTCAAATGAATAACCTAACTTTATACGTAACTAAAAAATGAAATCAAGAGTTGGTTCTTTGAAAAAATTAACATTGAAACAAAGCAAAAGTGACTAAGAAGGAAAGAGAAAATTAGAATAACTAAAAATAGAAGTGAAAGACATACCACATGAATACTAGTTAATAAAAAGAATTACAAGAAAACACTATAAAAAATGGCTCACCAGAAAATTGTACAAACTAGATGAAATGAACACTCCTATAATCACAAAGCCTACTAAAGAAAATTAAAACCTATGCATTAGGTTTTAGACCTATAAATAGTAAGGACATTAAATCATTAATCAAAATCCTCTAAAGAAAAAATTCCAAGTCTGGATAGCCTCGTTGATGAAATGAATCAACATTAAAAAATTAACTAGCATCAATCCTTCTCAAACCCATCAAAAAATTGAAAAGGAGGTAAAACTCTATGATGTTAGCATTGTCCTGATACCAAAGAAAGAGAAAAGAAAAATATAGACAAATATCTCTAAATCTTTATGCCAGCAGAAAATAGCAGCAATCAAATTCAACATCATATTAAAAGGATTACATGCAATGACCTAATGGAATTTATTTCTGGAATACAAGAATAGTTCAATATGTGAGCTGTGATAGACCATGTTAACAGAATAAAGGAAAGCATGTGTTAATCTCAATTGACAGCAAAAATGTATTTGCTAAATTCAACACTTACATCATTAAAAAAAATTAATAAACTGGCAATAGAAGGAAAGTACCTGAACACAATATGCGGAGGAAGCTAAAATTATGATGAAAGATGAAAACCCAAGTTAGTCTTCCCAACACAAAAAGAGCCCATTTTCAATCTTTGATATAATAAAAAATTTAGAATGGAAAGAAAAATAACACTGTGTCCTATGTACAATACAGAAGTCCCATTCTGGAAACATCTGCAGAAGGCAAAAAATTAAGGAAAACATAAACAGATGGAATTGCATCTAACTAAAAAGCTTCTGTACAGCAAAAAGAAACAACAGAAAAAAACTAAAAGAAACCCAACCAAGTGGGAAAAAAATTTTGCCTTCCACAAGAGTGATAAGGATTTAATAATGCAGATCCACAAGGAACTCACAATTAAACAAAAACAAAACAAGAAGCCCAATCAAAAAATGGAGAGAACTAAAAAGACACTTCTCCAAAGAAGAAATCCAAATAACCAACAAGCACATGAAAAATTGCTCAATGTCACTAGCAATCAGAGAAATGCAAATCAAAACCACAATGAGATACCAGTAACCTTACACCAGTAAGAATGTCCCCCATCAAAAAAAAAAAAACAGGCAACAACAAGTGCTGGTGTGGATGAGGAGAGAAAGGAACACTCTCACACTGCTGGTGGGAATGTAAACTGGTCCAGTCACTGTGGATAGCAGTATGGAGGACCCTCAAACTAATGAAAATGGAATTACCATTTGACCCAGCAATCACTCTTCTGGGAATCTACCCAAAGGAGACCTCAAGTAGGTACAAAAGGACACCTGTGCTCGGATGTTTATTACAGCACTATTTATAATTGCAACAACAAGGAATTAACCCAAATGCCCCAGAACAGATGACTGGATGAAAAAGATGTGATATATATACACAATGGAATATTATTCATCAATTAAAAATGACAAATTTGATTAATTTATCAAAACATGGATGTACCTAGAAGAAATCATACTAGCAGAAACGAGTCAGAAAGAAAAAGACAGAAACCAAATGGTTTCACTAATATATGGACAACCAAATGAAAGTACACAACAGGAAGGTGGGGACAAGCTGGAGCAGTTGGGGAGGGAAGGTGGTAGGTGATCCCCAGGGATTAAAATGATGTGAAATATATATATAATTAAATTATTCAATTTGCAAAAAGAGAAAATAACACCTTTGATGATAAAGTGATTCTGCTACCAAAAAGGTTGGTCCTCATGAAATCAGGTCGAAAAGGGCAGAGGCCATGAACCAACAAGCCACAGGGGAAAAAAAAAACTCTTGAAAAGTGGTTTCTGCCTCCCAGGTTCCCTCACCCATGTATAGCAGTTGCCACACAAATGCAGTTCAACAACAGGATTTTATTAACAAGGGAAATTAACCAGAAAAATGAAAAGTCCTTAAAGTCACAAGTGGCAGTTATCTGACCCCAGTCACCATTTTCAGTCCCCAAAGTCCCAAAGACACATGTCCAAGATGGGGCTCTCAAAGTCCCAAAGACACATGTCCAAGATGGGGCCCTTTGCCCCTCCAAACCTGAGGCAGGCACTCTGCCAAGTCCAGTCTTTCTCCGGTGTCTTCTCTTTGCTTCTTCTCCAGTGTTCCGAGCTGCTCCGCTTCTCCAAGGCCCTTCAAACTTCTTCCACAATTGCTGATACACAAATCAGCTTTCCCCATTCCTGGCCATCTCTAGGTACCAGCTCACTACATCCACTGCCTTGCTGCAGTGCCATGCTCTCCACACCAGCCACTCTTCTATTGGTCACCATGGCTCCTTGCCACCTCCAGCTCACTCTTCAGGGGGTTTCCCCTGGCCAGGCCAGGTGGGCCTGTTCTCTCAGTCTACCATTCTCCTCTCTTTCCTTGCTTTTCCTTCCGCTCCCTTTTTTTAATATGCTTTTTGATGCTTCTCAATTCTTCTCACAGTGTCTTTCAGACTGCACTCACCAGGGTATTTTGGCCCCAGTAGAATTTTCAACTGCATCACTACCCTGCATCACTCAGGTTTCATATAACATTCATCTTCTTTGTCACAAAACATTTAATAATTTCCTAGACTAAGCAAGAGTGGTAGGCAAATATTTGAACACATCTGAGTTTTCAGAAAATGGAAGGAAATAGCAGGATCACTATTGGATACTGAGACTCAGGGGAATTTGGGACACAATCCACAAATCCCTAGCCAGGCCCATCCCACTATGGTGGTTGTAATCAAGATGGGCCCAGAGTGAAAGACAGTGTCCCTGTTCTTGCATTCCCTTCCCCACCTTCTTAAGACTAAAGGTGGGAAATGAGAAGAAGGGAGAAATTTTCCCTTAAAGTAGATTCTGGCTGCTTCAAGTATTAAATGTTAGAGAAAATAAGTGTTTGGCATAGCAGTCATTGCTGGAAACTGGCTACTTGCCAGAAGTGCAGCAACATTGTTAAAAATAGAAAGAACAAAAGTAGAGATTTAAAGTGATGACAAATATTTCTGAGAGGGATCTCCATCACAGCAGAGATAGAATGACAGTGGACACTCAGGTTGTCAGGCAAATGAAAGCTCAAAACTATGAGAAGAGACATTTCAGTAAATATAGAATCGTACCAGGATCACCTGGTTTCTGGTCTCTCCTCATTTTCTAGTTCTCTCTTCCTGACTCTTTCTCCATCATCATCTTGACTCAACCTGCCCATCTGAAGTACCAGGTGACTTCTGAATTCTCTCCTAAACACCAGGCATGAACAGATTTTTATTACACATAGAACATGGCTACACAGCGGACCTTGAAGCAGAGTATTGCTTCATGTGTTCTGCCTGAGGAGTATATCTCCATTCTAAAATTCTAACTTGTTAAAAAAAAAAAAAAGTAAATAGGAAAATGTTGGGGTAGATTCTGTGTGAACAGTGCCTTTGGGCCTACTGCTATTCCCTAAAATCACATGACATGAATAAAAGTTAACTTTTATAAAAACTGCCCACGTCTACTCAGCAACCAATGAGATCCCATGAATGCTATTAGTTATGGAATCAGTGAGATCAGAATGAGCTCACTTCTGATTCCTTTCAATTTCAATCAGTCTGTGAATGAAAATTGAGGCACTTAAGAAGCTATCTTGGCCTTTGTTGATTTATCACTGAATGGATATTATGACAATTAACTTTCACTGCCATTAAGATTAACTACCTAGATATTGGGTGTAAGCATGTGCTTCCTGCTTCAATCAGGAAGAGTTTTCTTGGTATCATTAATACTTTCACTACCTCCTGTCACTCTTTCCTTTCACTTAAGGGTCACCCTTTCGGGCTTGTGATGTGTTCTTGAATATAAACACTGAGCAACATTTTCTATCCAGATAGAAAACTGATTTGTAGCTTTTGTCTATTTCCATGGTGAAAATACTCCCACGCAGAGTTGTGTCAAGTGATCAAAATGTTGAGCTTACAAAATTTCTGAAAACATGGCAAGCAATACTCATGTGCCAATAAGAGCTGACTCCAGCTGCTACTTACAGTGGTTTTTCAACCTTGGATGCACATTGCAAAATCTGTGCAGCTCTTTTTACACAGGATCCCACCTTCAGAGGTCCTGAAGCCCAGAAGGAAACTTCAGAATTAAGATTCTGTAACATTTTCCCAGGGATTCTGATATGCAGCCGGTGTTGAAGACCTCCTGCCCTAGGTCTAGGCCGCTGATGGTAAGGGATCAGTAAATGTCACTGCTTCCACTGTATGGAATATTTCTGTGATGATTTCCCCTTTCATGGCCTCCTCTCCTTCTGCCTGAACTTGGTAGGTGCTAACAAGGACATTGGGAAGTCTCCCTGGGAACAGAATTCTGAAAACCTTTTTGATCCCCATTTTAGTCTTGGGTCATTCAGGAATTCTCTCATAATCACTCTTTATTCTAAAATAAATGGTTTTTTTAAAGCTTTGTGCAACTCTTGTGATCCCCATTACTTTTGAACATCCTCCATCCTTCCAAGCTCTCCTTGGGTGTCTTCTGTGGAATCTGTGATCTAAAAGCAGGATAGGAAAATATGTGGCGAAGCCCAGCTGGGGAGCAGGGTCCCAGTTTGGGTGCAGCAGCCAGACTTTAGTGTCCTGAACCACAGAGGCTGAGAAGGAAGTAGAAATTCAGTCACAGGTAGGAGAGGCAAACCACCCAGATGGACCAAATGCAGGGGGAAGGGACGATTCAGAATCTGCCTGGATATTTCAGAAGGTCTCAGCGAGCTGTTCGCCCATGCCTACTAATCTATTCAAAGAAAGCAGAAGAAGGGCAATCAGGGCTCCTGGTAGTTGCAGGAGGGAGAAGTCACAGTCAATTGCTAAGAAGACTTTGTCTTCTTGTCCTCAAAACTACCCACCTTCACTGTGGAGATGGAGCATTTATCCATTAGGGTGAATTAGCCACTGCAACTTCCTTTTTCTTAAGTTTCATAATAAATTCCTAAAGAAGAGGTAGAGTCTAGTTAGCTTTCTAGTTGGTTCCAGAAAATCCTGAATTTAGAGAGAAAATTATAAATGCTGCACACTCTGCAGGTCGGCTGTAGGAGGTTGACATCGTAGATCTGGGCCAAGTAATCAGTAGTAGCAGCAACCTGGGAACTTACTAGAAATGCAAATTCTAGATCTTCCTTTAGACATACTAGACTGGAACCTCTAGAGTAGGGCCAAATTATCTACATTTGATGTAAACTTTCAGGGAATTCTGGGGAGTAATTTTGCTTTCCATGATCCCAAGTCATTAACAATCTCCTCTATTCTCTGTTTCTTTATGAACTATTGATTTATTTTAGGCAGCACTGCCCTGCCTGATTTTCTGCAGCATGCTAAGTTGTTCCCTTCAAGGTAAAGGTATCTCACAGGTAGAAAGCTGTGATCAGAGAACTATGGAGTCTTTGTAAACCCCTCCCCCCCAATACACATACTCTCCAAAGGACTGTCACATTTGGAGCACCATCATCACATCAAGATAACCAAAATATTGCTAAACATTCTTTAGGAGGGGCTACTGTAGCTCACCAACAGCTTTACTTTGATGTTAATAAACAAAAATATGTAAATTTTTTCAAGAATACCTTCTGCAGTATAAACAAGAGGTGCCACCGGATCAATGCTCATTTTAGCAAATGACAATGAGTGCTTAGCAGATGTTAGTGTTTTAATTCATCAACTGCATGGTTTAATAGTCCCTACAGCTTGTGGAGTCAGTGTTGTCATCCCAGAGGTTATTGGAGGTCACGTGCAGAGGAGTTGACAGGTTGGGACGAGACTCCAGTCTGCTCTTGGCTCATGACTTCATGCAAACTCTGTGAAATTAGTAAGCAGGCTCTAGAAGCAGGAACAATTTCAGCTATGGAAACATCAACTCATGCATTTGAAAACTATATTCTTCTCTCACAGTTCCTGTATAGTGCTGAACTCTGTAGGGGGCAAATATGATCTCCAGAATATGATCCTCACACACTGAGTAACAAATGCTGGCTTGGAACAAATCAGAGGATCCAATGAGATCATCAGAGAAAGTTCTCAAATGGGTGGTAGAGCTGCAAAGGATGCTGGGAGTCCGAGAGGAGGAAGAGGTCAGTGTGGCCTGAAGGCCTTGGGGCAAGACTTGTGCAGAGGGGGGAGGAAGACGGGTTTGGAGCTTACAGATATTTAGACAGCTGGAGGAAGGCGGGCATGAGGCCAGTTGTCCTGAGCTAAGCAGATTTGCACCATAACAGATCTCGTTCAATCTGGAGATGATGAGATTAGCTTATTATTTCCTTCCTTCCAGGGCGCATGTATAAAGGATGGGTTTCTGCAGCATCTCAGGATGCAGGAGAGGACCTGTTTCTGCTTGGAGGACTGACAACTCACAAGTGAACTCAGAGAGTGGAGGGCAAGGAGAGCTGAGTGGAAACCTTTCATGGAAAGGAATCACAATTTCCATCTGTGGATCTGTGCTTTTTTCTCTTTTTTGAAGCCAGGTCTCGCCATGTTGCCCAGGGAACCACAGACTCTTGTTGCCCAGGGTACCCTGGACTCAAAGGATCCCCAGCTTCAGCCTCCCAGGTAGCTGGGACTACATGTGTGCACTACCACACCAGCTATTTTTTTTGACTAGGTCTCACTATGTTGCCCCGGGGCAGGTCTTGAACCTGTTGACTCAAGCAATTCCCAGTCTCAGCCTAGGCAGAGATTAAAGCTGCATGCCCCCACGGCCAGTTCCTGTGCTTCTTTCTTAGCAACAGACATGCCGAGAAATTTGAACGGTGTTTTCCAGTAGAGAATGAATTTATTTTAGCTGGATTTATTCTCTATTTGTTTGATATCAATTTCCCCCACAAACTTGTGTTACTTTCAGCACAGCAAAATTCACAACAAAAGCTTTGAAGCCAGGTAGGATTCACCAGGGAGTGCCAGGGATCCCAGATCACACAGTGACGGTTCTAGATTCCAACCAGCTGATGTGAAATGTGTTGCCTTCACTCCTGTTCTGACTTCCCTGTGGGATTCTAGGCAGCAGAGCTGCAGGGGCTTATGCATGCATTTAGAGTTTGGTTCTACTGTCTCCACAGTGGAGACCACAGACCTCTAACTGTTCTTAGGGCCACAGAAGAGGCTGGCCGTACTGAGTGAGACCCTAATTTCCACCCCCCCTTTAACCTTCTCCTTCACTGATCAGAAACCCCTTTGCTGGCAGATGCCACCCAAGAATGGAACTTTCTTCTGTTCTTAAACCCAGTGGCCCAGAAAGAAGGGGAGATTGCTCTGACATGTGAGGGTTTTGATTTTATGTTACCTCAGGGAGTGGAAATAAGGACCACCAATTACTGCGATACCAAGTAAGGGGTATCGTTTCTCCATGAGCTTCTATTCTGTCAGTTACTCCTCCTTTGAAGATTTATTCCTAAAACATGAGCTTTGAAACTTCATCAGCCCTACAGACCCTCACTCATCAAGGGACGGGAAAAACAACAATGTGGCCAGGCGTGAATCATTTATTTTAAAGTTACGTTGCTAATTTGTCTATGATGGGAAAGAGAAAAGAAAAAGGCCAACTCTTTTCCTTTTTAGAACAGCTGTGTCCCTACACCCCTGGCAGCTGCTGCACAAATTGCCCAGACATTAAGTAATCATTTCCTCATCATAAGAGCAGCTGGGAAAGATAGCCTCCCTCTCTGCCCAAGCAGCCCCCACTTCCTCCTGCCTCCTCCGCCAGCCTGTCCCGAAATGGGCCAGGCTAGTGGAGTATTGGTTTCCTTCTTGAAACTGGAGAGTGTGACTAAGCATTCTGATAGCTGATTGCTTTTCAATTGCCCTTATAGGCAATGGGTGGATGACTCAGGGAGAGAGGCTGAGTTGAAATACTAGCTGGGACGATTCCTTGATTTTGTTGCAAGGAACATTAAGTGTAGACAAGTGGTTTGTGCAGGTCCTACTAAGTAACTGGCAAAGCGGCTATTTAGACTCCAAGCTCTCCGCCCCCCACCCACTGGAGTTCCCTCTCTTCTCCGTGGAAATGAACCTCAGCCGTGAACTAGCCTCTCTGTCCTAATACTCACAGTTGTCTGCTGAAGAAACTGAGATGGGAGAAACAGATGTTGATGAGTGACATTTTCTCTCTTAGTGGAAGAGTAACAGTGAAATGTTAGCAATTTGCATAGACTTAATAGAACTAGCATAATTTCCTACTATATAACATAATGGTTTGATATTTACCCGTTTCGTAAAATGATCACCAAAAGTCTAGCTGATTTCCATCACAACACTCTTTCGATCTTTTTTCTTGTGGTGAGAAGTTTTAAGACCTACCACCTCCACAACTTTTACCTTAGTCACTCTATAATTATTAATTATTACTAATTATGGTCTCCTTGCTGTGGATGACAGCACCAGTAATTATTTATTTTGTAACTGTAAATGCATACCTTTTGACCACTTATACCCATTTTACCCACCTTTATCTCTGCTTTATCTCTGGAAATAACCAATCTGTTCCATGAATCTGAGGGTTTTTTTAAGGAAGGAGGACAGATTTAACAGTCAATAAGACCATATAATACTGGTTTTTCTCTAACTTGCTTTGCTTAGCATAGTGCTAAGTCTAAACTTTAACATGCCCATCCACACTGTTGTAAGTGACAAGAGCTCTTTCATTTTTGTTGACTAAATAATATCCTACCATGTGTGTGTATAATAAGGATAAACTTGTGTACATATGTTTTTCTTTATCCATTCATCCATCAACAGACACTTAAGTCGCTTCCCTGTCTTACTTAATGTAAATACTGCTGCAGTGAACATGGGGGAAAAGGGGAATCTTTTCAAGGAGTTATTTTCATTTCCTATGGACAAATACTCAGAAGTGGAATTTCTGGATCAGATGGTAATTCTGTTCTTAATTTTTTAATTAAACTCAAAAGTATCATCTGTAGCCATATAGAAAAGAATCAGCAACATAAGGACATGCAAAATGCCAACATTAGAGAAATAAAACCAGAAATCTGGAGCGGACAGGCAAGTGGAGGAACTAATAAGAAAGCATAAGAAGACAAAAGACAGTAGAATTAGCTAGTATTTCTGGAGCACCATGTCACATGCTGTGCTGTGAGGTGCAAGTATTGGTTCAATGCTACAGTAACTGTATCGACAAAACACTGTGCTGATACTTACATTACAGCAGCAAGTAAAGCTTCCAGCCTTGGGGCCATGTGACGAGGCCACCACACCTGTGGCAGATGTGCTACCTGATGCTCTGCTGTGACTAACTGCTCCAGGACCCATGGTAGGCCACCTCCCCTTGACTCATATGGTCTCCTCTCGTCCCTGCTTTCCTACCATCAAGGAGCTCCAAGGCCAAAGTCCAGCATGGCAGACACCCTCACTATCTGTTCCTGTGTGCTTCTGGTCAGGCCTTGCCGATTTTACATATATCACTGATCACCCTGATGAGAGGCAAAGCTTTCCTGCTAATACGTTGTGTGTGAGGACTGGAACTAAACGGACAGATTCCTGGCAAAAATGAAGTCACATGAAATATGTTGGTTGCGCCAAACAATAGAAACGAGGCAGTGAATTCAAAACATCGTGAGATGAATGATGTAAAAGACTCAGAGAGGGTCAGATAGGAACCTGAAAAGGAGCAGAGTCACCTCTCTCCTCACTCCTCCCTTCTCCACCTTCCTTCTGGACAACAAGAAGACAGATTCTTATTATCAGACCCTTATCACTTGTATGGCGGGCAAATTTTTCCCCCCACTCTGTTGGATTTCTTTTTGTTTTCTCTGTTGTCTCTTTTACTGTACAGAAGCTTTTTAGTTTAATGTAGTCCCAGCTGTTTATGAGACCTCAATGCTTGTATAAAGGGACACCCGTGCTCATATGTTTATATTGCAGCACTATTTATAATTGCAAGGATATGGAAGCTACCAAAATGTCCCAAAACAGATGACTGGATGAGAAGATGTGGTATATGTACACAATGGAATATTACTCATCAATTAAAAACATAAATTGCATCAAAAAAACAGGCAACAACAAGTGCTGGCGTGGATGTGGAGAGAAAGGAACACTCTTACACTGCTGGTGGAAATGTAAACTCGTCCAGCCACTATGGAAAGCAGTATGGAGAACCCTCAAA